>JAOVYW010061881.1:9158-22178 GCA_025775045.1 Hiodon tergisus
GAGCTCGTTATGAAAGAGCGGGCTGCAGACGGTGGTCAACGTGGTTACTTGGTTCTGACAGAGGGGCAGAGTGCGGTCGAGCTCGTTATGAAAGAGCGGGCTGCAGACGGTGGTCAACGTGGTTACTTGGTTCTGACGGAGGGGCAGAGTGCGGTCGAGCTCGTTATGAAAGAGCAGGCTACAGACGGTGCTCGACGTGGTAGTCATTTCTTTTGTCGGACGTTGTGCTTCGCGTGTGGTGGTGAAGAGACCCGGGTTCGATTCGCAGTCATGACTCCTGTGTGGCGACAAACATCAGACAAAACGACATCTTTAGATTTGTCACTGTTTTTGCGCTTACGTGCTGGTGAATGCTTTTCAGGTGTTGACACTGGGGATTTGTCTTTTAGTCTCATGGCCATTAAATTTCTCAAAGAAGCAGAAGATTATTCTGTGTGCAATTATAAAAACTAACTAACTAAATAAAACATTTATACAGACAGGTCCGGAGGCTCTGTTATGCTGCGGGGGACATTTTCAGGCATGGTTTGGGTCCACTGCTCCTCTTAGAGGGAAGGGTCACTGCAAATCATTACAAACTTATTCTGAGTGATCACCTTTATCCCATGGTGAAACATTTCTATCCTGACAGGATCTCTTTCAGGATGACAATGCCCCCATCCACAGGGCACAAGGGGGGTTTGATGAGGGTGAAAATAATGTTAATCATATGCTATGGCCTTCTCAGCCCAATTTAACACCTAAGGGAGATTTTAGACAGCGCTCTCCAACACCATCATCGAAACTCCATGAGGGAATATCTTTTGTATAAATTGTGTTTTGTCCCTCCAGTATAGTTCCAGATGCTCATTCGAGCTATGGCCAAGGCGCATTAAAGGTGTTCTGGCAGTGTGTTTTTTCCTTTAATTTGTCACCCGTCTGTACGTCACTAATGTCATGGTTAATTGTTAGATGTAAACTGACCATTAAATAAGTCAGTTTATTACATTTCTAGATGTTGGTTTTCTGCTCTGAAGCGCCTGGGACCGTTTAGCACAGGGCTAAACTACCTCAACCACCCCCCCCCCCCCCCACTTGGTAAACGGGCACCAATCACAGGACAAACGCTGAAGCTCCGTGTCACCCTGCTTTTGACGTTTTTATTCTCCTCACGCACACACCCTGTCACTCCGCTCAAAGCCTCTGGTTCACGTCTGCTCCCCTTACTCACTGCGTTTGCTTTGTGCCAGGAACGGTTGTCATCTCCCATTCGGTTTTCGTTTGTGCTGAAAGACGCCAGGCACCCTTAAAATCGAGTCAGTTTAAGTGTACACTGTCCTTTAACCCACTGTAGATCATTGTGATGATATCCTGTTTTTTCAAGCCTCACTTAATCCTATCAAACAAGGGCTCTCTCCCGGGATTATATAGATATAGAGCACAAATGGAGAAATTAGGATGTCTTACGAATTCCTGATCTGTCCTAGTGCCATTTGTGTGTCTTAATATGTCTGGGTGCTGTTCCTCTACATCTCCCTCCCTAGGAAGGGCGCAAGGCGTTTGACTCAGCTCTGGCCCTCCCAATGGAAAGACCATTTTAAAGATTCTTGAGCTTTCTTTATTTAGGCTTCAGAAAGAATAACCGGAACACTGCCCCTTATTAACTTTGCTAATAATATTCTTTCTATACAGAGGAAGGTTGAATATAGAGAACAGAGAACAACCACACCTCTTACCTAATGGGGAAAATATGGAGTGTTTTAAATGTATAATTAAAACAAACACGGGAGATGATGATTGTTGCGCAAGTCCTGACAATTCGACAACAAAATCGCAATTCAAAATTTCTGCTGTTTGTAGGCTAAATTCAGTCTAATAGACTAGGCTATATGTACTTTTTTTTGTGCAGTAATCTTTTAATGGCTGGTGTGTGGGAGCTGTTTTCCTTTTTGCCTCCTCCCTGCTGGAAAACCACTAACCACTTACAACACAGACTAGTACAGTATGAAGAACTGAAAGCTAGGTCGTTGCGGGAGGACAGTCTTTTCTCTGTATTTTCTCACTCAAATATAAATGCCTTGTCTTCATCCATGCATGGTTAATAAGACCGACCCTTTTTTGATCCACATTGGGTCGCGAATGAGGCCAAACCTCAGATGTGTGATAATTTTGGCTCCAGACAGCTAGGAGTAGTTAGGTGACTGTCCGTAGTCTTCGAATGATTGGCAGAGCTCTGACACCGAGGCATCTAGCCCACACAGCTCTGAGTTCTAGTGGAGTTCGGATTGTTCAGGGATGGGGAGAAAAGAACCCCCCTCTGAGGATAAAGGAATGAAATGTGCTCTGAGCAGTCGCCATGGCAACCAGCACAGGGCAGTTTCTCAAATAAATACTTATAATTTAATTGAGGTGGGGTGGGGTTTCCAGTTCCCAGTTGAAATACTTCAACTTCAACTGGAAACAGTTGAAAAGCAATGAAGTAATAAAATGAATGTGTAAAGCTCATTATTTTTTATCTCATCGGTTCTAAGTGAACGGCCTCAGAAGTTTCTTTCTTCACAGACTGCTAGTGATTTGGGTAATTGGTGGAGCCAATGTTTCTGAAAATGGGGGAAAACAACCCGCTAACGAGCGACACAATAATCCATAAGATAATTTGCCAAATCATCATTGATCTTCACTAATCCAAATCATCATTGATATTATTTATTTTGAGGAGTTTGGTAACCAGATTAATTTGAGGGTTGGGGATCTGAGAGTAGAGAGTAGCTTTATACTCATCTTCATTCTTTGGTCTTGATACCCTTTAGATTATGGTCCATACTTGTTGGAGTGCAGTTACAATTGTAGAGAAAAACATGAATTTTTATGTGATCTTTAGATCTTTTTTTATGTTAATCTTTAAATGACCATTACTTCCATTAAAATATACTAGTTCATGCTGCGAATTTTGATAGAGTACATGGCCACTGGATTGGAATTGAATTCACAAAATTATATGTCTTGCCACAAACAATACAGATATGGAAACTTGGTTTCTCATTTTTGAAAGAAGAATGACTTTGAGAGATTTATCTGCGAGAAATAGGAAAGAAATGCGAGATTCCAAATCTTGTGAATTTCTTTAAACTTCAGAAAATTCTAACATTAAAAAAAAACCACCTTTATGGCAATTTTGTGATTGCTAAACGCAAAATTTGTTATTTGTTAAAATTTTTTACCTGCATGTATTTTGTGACTCTATGTACGTCATGATGCCTTTAGTGGGATTCCGAAACAATTTTCCGATCAAACTACTGTAAATTTATTGTGAAGGCCATTTCAAGTCTCTCAGGCACACAGGCAGAAGTTATCTGTCAGTGTTGGAAAACGCTCATTGCTCACATTATTAATGAATACAAAATTGAGGGGGACAGAAAAAGGCGTGTACCTCATCTATATGAATATTCCACACACTAATGCAGCCCCTTGGCTGTCTGTGGTTTGTGTTGATTACAGGGTCTGAGCTTCAGGCTTCGTGGAAGACATTTCCGGCCTATGTTCTGTATTAACCAAAACAAGACTTAGCACAATAGGAACCACATGTCTGATCTGGGCCCAGGGGAGTTCCCTGAGCGGCTGGGAAAAATGTAGCAGACGGATAAGAACAGAGGGGAACTCCATGCTCTCCTCTTTGTTTGTTTTGGAAACTTTGAGAGTGTTCTGAATTTCCGCTCCCCCTCCCATCGGTGGTCCCGCACAACAGTCACACGTGACGTCCCTCCAAGTCTTCCTGGAATTACCTAATAATAAGTAAATAATTTTTTTTGTCTTGGTTGGGTATTAGGGTGTCCGCTTAAGTTTTTTCGCAGTTAAACAATTGAAGTACACACAGTGCTTAATTTGTGCTGAAAGTGACGTCCTCCACTCCTTCATTACCCCCGGCTCTCTACTGCAGGTGTGTCAGCGCCTCCATCTGGCCAAAAAATGACTGGCATACCTTGCAGTACAAGCTAGGTAGAGTTCCTCTCTATCATGAAGGGCCAATTAGAATGGAAGGTGGTAATTCACGCATCGGCTATAACGTCTCATTTTACAGTGACTAGGTTACTGAAAACGGTTCTCCCTGCTGGAGCTGAATTGTAACTAAAATTGTGGTCTGATTTTATTGAGCACAGTGGTGATGAAAGTTTCAGTGTCTCAAAGCTGAGAGAAACTTTGAGTGCCTAACTGTGGGATTAACCCCCACTTATTCGATAAAGTCCCAAAAAAGACAAAAAAAGAAAAAAGATAATTTTGTATGAAGGTCAGTACTCCCATTTCTGTATTTATATTATTTTCAGACTTGAATAAACTCTTTAACCGACTGCAGACCTTTCACTGTGTATACTTGTAAGTAATTCACATCAATGCACCGCACTGACAACTTTTTGCTTGATGATTTCCTACATTATTGTATGTTAATTATTACAGTGTTCTAGGTTGTATGTTTCCCGTAAAGATGTGTGGACAACACAATGGAAATTTCTTGTTAAACTTTAATAGTAAACCTTTATATATATATATTAGATTGAAGCTCAAAGAATTTTCAGACGTATTTTACTCAGCACTAAATCAATGTAATGCAAGTAGGACAAAGCCCCTAGCTCACTCTCTCACCTGTCAATCAAATCCCCATCCCCTCTAGCTAGCCAGGAGGCTAGTCCACGGGTACCACCATCTGTCTAACCCCACGGGGATCAACTCCGCCCTCCCCCACCCGCTACTTTAACGTGCAAAGTGCTTGTATGGTCTCTCCTGTCTGAAACCACTGGCACTGTGTACACCACGTCTGACACGTGTTCCAGCATTTTGAAAGGGGCCTTCCCAGCGGCTGACTAGGTTAGAACGTTTCCCTCGTGGGCTCACCCCAGTCGCGCTGGTGCCGCGCAGTTAAAATAGAATAGCTACAGGCATAAACAATCCATGATCAGACTATGGCGGTGGTGGTAGAAAGTCTGCTCGAGGCGATGGTCAGTCGTTTCGGTACCTGAGGTGTGACACAGCGACCAGGGGTCAAAATGATTGAGGCACGGTCTGAGCGCAGCTAGAAGCTCCGTACCTCCTTCGTGGAATGTCGTTTCGGCCAATCCCGCACCAATGTCACCGTGGCTGGGTCTTACTGCTCTCCACCGTCAGCAGCTTGCAGCAGAGCTGCAGAGTGGCCCTAGCATTGCTGAGCGAATCCTAGCCCTGAGCGTCAAGGAAACCCATGCCTGATGCTAGTGTGTCGAGACGTTCTCCAGACCTCCGCTGCCTCCGGGACAGGGTCCAGGGTGGTGTAAAGGCCCAAACCCGAAGTGCAGGGCCATCACCAGGCTGTGGAAACTGAGGCGACCGCTGGGGCCCAGTTTGAGGATAGCTTGGAGAGCAGAGCCTTGTAGAATTTTGATACCTTTGACTTTACTGTCCCATCCAAGTTGCCACTAGCTAGCATTGAGCCAGGCTCTGCTTCCATTGTATCGTCCGATTTTCAGGCCCTTGGTCTGGCTGAGACCTTGTTGTGCTTGGCTTGTTCCCTTCCTGATGTCTTGATCGGTTTTCACAAAGCCGTGGTCTTCTGACTTTTGGGCGGGTAGCGTATCCGCTTACGTGGGTCCGTGCTCCAGCCTTCTCGACGGTTCTGCTCGTCCACCGTCGTCTTCTCCCAAGAGGAGGGCTGAGGCGATGAGCTACTGCAGGGTGAGGGCTCAGGAACATCAGCTTTATTTCTTTCAATTTGATTTGCTTGCACTCCCACTCTGACTCTAATAAACCATTCCTGGCAGCAGCCATGGAACTAATGATTGCATTTTGCTATTTAATTGGGCAAAAGTTTTCTCTGTCAAAGTTTTGCAACGGATCCATGGCAAGCTATCAAGCTTAATGATCCTGTTTACATAACACAGCATTTAGATTGGTAATGGCCACTGCCTACGGTGCTAGACAATGTTACTTCTACCCACCCAGCATAAAATGTATTATTTTGTCACCAGTGGAGCATTAGGTTATAAAGACGAGGCACTATTTTACAAGTGCCTTTCCATCCCGTGCTTTTCGTCACATATGTAGCCATCCTTAGTGGTAGTTAAGTTTTTTAGGGTGAATAATTTAGTTTTTCACCGTAATTTTATTTGCTGGATAACTAGCTGACTAGTTATTTAGTGTTATTTTGTTATTGATGGTCAGCTCGGTTTAAACAAAAGGTCGGTTATGCAGTACCTGCTACTGTCTGTTGCTGTGTCAGAACACGGAGAAGCTGGCCAAAAGTAGGTTTGTAGCGTATGTGTTTGTTCTCAGGACCAATTAAAAACATGCCAATTTGTTTTATTATTCGAGGTGCTACACCATCTCTCTGTAACGGGAATATGCTGTGAGAAATTATTTTTTCAAAAAGAACTTCTTGAGGAAAATTCCAGATTTCTTGCAACATTTTCTTTTTCAGTGCATTTATTAATCATGGGTAAATGTTCCCAGGAAAGTTATCGTCTGGGAATATCAGGTTTTAGAAGTGTTTTTTCCCCCCTACTTGAATTGTTTTTTAAAAGTTACTCTGTAAATCTTGAATTTAATATCATTCTCCTCTCATGAGAAAAATACTACTATCTACCTGATAAATATTTCCCTTCATGAAAAGTTTACCCTACCTCTAATGCAAGAAACGAGTGGCTGGAGCCAGTCCTGGTTATTTAGTCTTTGTGCTAATGGCAACGTTGGGGAGACGCAACCAGGAGATAATTTTTTTAATTGCTGCATGTTAGTCACTCTGAATTCATTTTAACAACAATAACCCCATTGCTGTCCAGATTATGCCACCTTGCTGCCACACTGGAAGTATGGAGCAAAGACCACAAGTGCGTGCTTGTCTCTTCTGGGTAAAAAAAATCAATGGCTTTTTTTTTGCGTTAGGCTTAGTACGCTGAAATTGGATCTTAGCTTTTTTCCCTGTGATGAAGAACGGTCATTGTTATCGATTTATTTCAGAATTCCACAGGCTGTGCCATTTGTAATTTTTGTAATTTTTTTTACTCATTCCAGATTTGCAGTCTTGGATTTCCAGTGGATTTTCACACACCCACATGTGTTCTTGCGTGCGATGAGTGTTGAATTAAGAGATGACTATTGGAAAGGGTAAATCCTTCCTGAGCACTCGTGAGTCCAGGCGATGAAAGACTGTTGGGGTGAGACCTTGTTGTGCTTGGCCTGTTCCCTTCCTGATGTCTTCACCCATGGATGGAAAGGCTGAAGAGTTTGAGATCCGATAAAGTTTGAGGCTGCCTGGCATTGGTCGTTACTCTGTCGCGGAGTTGGTATGTCTTGCCATGCTTGTGTTATGCTGCTGGGAACATTATAGGGGCTAGATTGCTATTGAAGCGCTTTCTGAGAAAATGACTCCCTTAGGATGAATCTCAGTTAATGGGTTTGATAGAAATTTAATTTTCGACACCACAATAATTTCAGTATTATGTATGTGAGGAGGGATACCCAAAGTTTGTTGAATATGGTATTAAAATCCACGTTGTGTCAAATTCACTTTACTTCTCTCTCACTTTAATTTATTTCAGTTCGGCACTTGATTTCTGGCGGGCAATCCATTTTCTTGCTGACTTTTTCTGCAGTACTAGCGGTATAATGAAGCCAGTTTGTGAAAATATGTTCCCCATATTGTATAGCCAAGGCAGTGTGTCACTGTACATCCCTCAGCCGTTGAGGAGAATTTGCTTTTTGTGAACCTGAGCAAGAGTTAAACAGCTTTAAAAATGTAATAATGTTTACCAGTGTCAAAATGCTAATGCATTTCAAATGGAACATTCCGCAATGCTCCAAACCACTGCGTTATCAAAGTAAAAACTCAACTTGGATTGAAATGATGAATGTTTTTTTTAAACATTTCCTGGGGTCCTCAGCCTTTCCTTAATAAAAAAGGAGCACCATTTTTCTGAATACCTGGGGAACTGTGTAAAGTGACGTGGACAAACATTGCAATTCAGCATTAACAAAGCTATTTTCTGGTACATTTTTTATGTGTGAATTCAGTATTTCACAATGTTGCGATAAAAGCACTTTTATTTAGTCTAACTCCCTTCATGAGACTGAGCAACAATGTGATCATAGATGAGAAGACTTCACATGTGAGCTGAGATTTGTGAACATAGGCACACTCAGCCGGTCTATAGGCGCGCTCAGCCGGACTATATCTATAGGCGCGCTCAGCCGGTCTATAGGCGCGCTCAGCCGGTCTATAGGCGCGCTCAGCCGGACTATAGGCGCGCTCAAGCCGGTCTATAGGCGCGCTCAGCCGGACTATAGGCGCGCTCAGCCGGACTATAGGCGCGCTCAGCCGGTCTATAGGCGCGCTCAGCCGGTCTATAGGCGCACTCAAGCCGGTCTATAGGCGCGCTCAAGCCGGTCTATAGGCGCGCTCAGCCGGACTATAGGCGCGCTCAGCCGGTCTATAGGCGCGCTCAGCCGGACTATAGGCGCGCTCAGCCGATCTATAGGCGCGCTCAGCCGGTCTATAGGCACACTCAGCTTGTCACTTTCTTGTCTGAAGTGAGAGCCGCCCCTCTCCTATGTTAACTGACTCACCAGTGGAGGGCGCCACACTAACCCGGCTTTAGTGCAAACCAGCCGTGATCCAAGGGGCTCTGAGGCTCCACGTCCCAGGAACCCTAGTAGCAGCTGCTTTGGCCATTGTGGTGCCACACCCCACACCACTAAACATCTCACTGCTCTTTATTCCTTGGTGAAATGTCTGAACGTTGGGAAAAGCGTGCCCTTTAGGTCAGTGGTCCTCAGAATTTTAGGTTTTAATGGAGCTCTTCTCTGAATTTCTGTCCTCCTCTGTCAGTTTAACAGTATTTGATGTTTTATGATATATATAAACAAACATTTTTGTTGTATACCTGGTTTTACTTCTTGTTGAGTTAAAAACAAACTCAAGGTCTCAATAAATTCTTAGGATTTATTTTTTTTATTTTTTTCAGAACTAAGATTATTTGAGGAACTTTATGTCCCTGGTAACTAGAGAAAAGTAAAAAGCAAGTATGTTTTTTGTTTGTTTGAAATGTGTGGGCTGTGCGAATAATGCGATGTTCTTATGTTGTAAAGCTGTGGCTACAGATGGATATAGTCTCAGATTGACAGCTTAAGGTCAGGCACGGCTGCTGTAGTTCAAAAGGAAATGCATGGCACATGACATGCACAATGGCATGCGCCGAGTTTGGATTGCCATGGTGGGAATGGGCTTACAATAATTACCGCACCCTTGGCTGAGTGACGGAGGATTAATGATAAATGGAGCCCAGTTCAGGGAGCACTGGCATGGGGACTGGGGATATTAGAGCGAGGCTGGTTGGATGCTAATGAGAAAGATTAGGCAGGGGAAACTCACTGGGTTAGATGGGGATAACAACCGTTTTAAACTCAGAGACTCAGAGCCCACTTGGAATCTCTTGGAACACTGATTATCTTCATGACAGCAGAAATGGCTTTGTTTAATTTCTTTATTACCATAAATGTAGAGTCACTAGATTTGTTTAATTTTCTATTTCATTTGCATAACAGCTATCGCATTTAAAATGTTGCCCTGGATGCACACAGCTGAATGATTACATTATGTCTAGAAGCACCTCTGAATAAAGATTCTGTTTGTAAATGGGGATAAGGTGGAACTGTTTTTGCATATGCTTTGACCAGCAATGGCCAAGCCTGGTCTCCACAGTGTTTGCTATTGTTTTAAGTAAGTCTGCTCACCTGGTGTTCCCGGGGAAAATCAATTGCTAATTAGAAAATAACTTCGACGTGCGGGACTGGGGGTTTCTCTCTCCCACGCGTTTTTTATTTTATTTTATTTATTTTTTTATACACGCTGTCCCGGGCATTTGAATCTCTTGATTTGGTATGAGTTTAACCAACACGTTAATTACACCATCATTACCGTGTGTAAAAACCGCGTTGGCTGACTGACACCTAATCAGTTTATGAATCACTTACACGGATGTGTTTACTGTAGTTTTAACTGCCGTCTTAGCAGTAGGGTGGTTTCCCCTCACCTGCCTAAAGGGCTCGTCTGTGCAAAGAAATTCAGCCGGTCTGATTGGGCCTAATCATAATACTGCCTCTCTGTGGATGCTCTGTTGTTCTCTTTTGGCTGAATGTTTTCTGCAACACATTAGACTGCCTTCAAAATAGCCTTTTGTAACACTCTTTGTCTCCCTTTATAAATCAGAAGACAATATGGATATCTTCGCTAGTGATAATTGTTCTTTTGTTCATTGTTCATGATGGAACAGCCCGTAGGTGAATTAGTAAGGCAATATTTGTGGGAGATGAGGGAGTGTGTGGTTCAGGGAATCACTCAGCCGTTCTGCAGGTCTTCCAGGAAACCTCGCAGCCTCTGTGTAGTTCTCTTGTAGTTCTGCTCAAAAAGGTTATTGCCCTAATCTAATTCCAATGGCAGTCGGTGTTGTTCCTGGCTAAATCCAGCGTGACTTACCGGTTCTAAAATTACTTTGAAATGCCATGTTCATAACATGGCCATCTCTAAATTGAATTTTAACCGATTGTTTTACACAAAATATCTTACACTTTGAAGGTACAAGATGTTTTTTTTATTGTGACACAAAAGTTAATTAGAAGGGAAAAACGGATTAGTTACATAAGTCTTCTCCTCCCCAGAGTCAATACTACTCGGTAGAACCACCTTTGGCTGCAATTACAGCTGTGAGTCTTTAGACACCTGGGTCTCTGACCATTCTTCCAGGCTAAATTCCTTAAGCTCTGTCAGGTTGGATGGGGACTGTTGGTGAACAGCAAGTCTTTCCACAGATTCTTAATCGAATTGAGGTCTGGGCCTTGACTGGGCCATTCTAAGACATTCAGGTTCTTGGTTTTAAACCACTCCTGTGTAGCTTTGGCTAAAAGCAACATTCCAGTGCGTGAATACTTTGCAATGGGTAACACAAAATGGCAATGAGGAAGTATGGCTGGCTGCAGTAGGCATGGCGTTGAAAATAAAAAGAAGCCCTCAGACTTCTCGGCGCTCATACCTATTTACAATCAATTCCTGTGCCATAATGGGTCCTCCTACTTACTGTGTGTGTGTGTGTGTGTGTGTGTGGATCTCTGTGTGTGTGTGTTTGTTTGTGTTAGATATGATCGATGGAGAATGTCGAAGGCCCTGTCATCCAGGGCGACTGACTTCCACGTAGGCAGTGTCGTAACCATAAATCAAAGGCCCTTCTGCACGGTTTGACACTGTGCATTTCCTGATCAGCTCCGATGTCCATGTGCTCAGTGTGCTGGCCTTGCAGCTCAGGGAGAAGTCTCATTTACTACGGGGTTAGCTGCTCTATCAAGTGACTGGAAGATTAAGAAAAAACTGGCTTTCACATTACGATGCCATTGCTAACATCGTGCAGACTTTGACAAAAGCATATAATTTAAGGAGTCATTGCAGAAATGCACAAACCCGACAAAAACGGAGAAAAGGAGTAACTCAATTCAGGCCCATTTTAAATGTAGTACACTTAAAGGAAAATGTACTACTTCTCATTGTGGCGCCACCTTGTGGGCGTAAACAAAAACGATGCACCATCGCAGCTCCTGCTGCTTGCCTTGCAATGCCTTTAAAAACAATTATGTTTCTGTGTAGTAGTTGAACCATACATGTATTGCTTTGGCAATCCATATGCGTGCATATGTGTATGCAAATTTAGTTGTCATTAGTGCACTGAATGCTATGCACAGGGCAGATAATATACCCTGTCTAATCGTGCCTAATTACATGCTTAATCCCTCTGGGTTTTCTGTTGTACTCTTGATTAAATGATTTCAGCAACTTATTAAACTGCCAAATAAGTAACCTTTTGTTAAACACTTTATAAATTGTTAGACAATGGATATCTCTGCTTTTAATAACTTTTTACTTTTGCGCTGACCCATTTTAGGGTGCACATTAGTATTGTATTAACAAGGTTACCACAATAAAAATGTACGTTTGAAACTGCTTGCGTAGTTCTTCATTGGGCGGATATTGGCGTTGATGTGTGGCAGACCGTTTTCTACAAATCAACAGGGAAATTCTAGATGCGAAAGTTAAGTAAGGTGTAATATTTTTCAGATAAATGCTCTTTAAAAACAACTGTGTTCTTAATATGCTTTGAACATATGCAAGTGTCAGTTCGGAATGGTGGATACAAATAAAAACACACACTTGCAACTGACTGTCATTTTTGCCACATCTTTTTAGAGCAACTTACCACCTGGGGGCAGAACACCAGTTTCACTAATATTGGCATTCGTAAAAAGGATTCGGCACACGCTCATTGATAAAACATGGAGAGATTGTGTGATTATTTTATTTTATTTTTGTAACTTGATCTCTGATTGGGGGAATGCTGTGGTGTCCTACTTTAGCGAACACTCTTGGGCAGGAAGTGGGAGGTACTACAGTAGTGTGGCCGGTCCTTTGGATTTATTCCTGAAATGCTGAATTCATTTGGCCTTTTATTCTGCTTTGATATGGTACATTTCAGCCTAATTATTTCTTTAGAAGTTTCCAAAGAAATACACTTCAGCTTGCTTTGATTGCTTTGACATAACTGATTTTGAACAAAGGTGAATTAGAGGCAGCGTTGACCGCGGCAACAAGGGCACTTAGATGCTCTGGGTTTTAACCTAAGTAGAATAAAATACAGGAACACCGTGGATGACGTAATCCGCGAATTAAATAAAAGTTTAAACTAATGCTGGTGTCCCAGGGGTCGCTGCAGATGCACTAATAAATAAATGATACTCAGAGGGGTATTCGCCTGTGCAACACAGTATGCCTATACCATCAGGTCATTAGCCTGCAGGGAGTTATTGCCTCATAACAGCACGACTGGAACGCAAATGCACCAATATAAACGCTGGGCTGGTAAGCTAAGCTTCATAACCCTTTTTTTAAAGGGCAAGCGAGGGGGTAACCCACGTTTGTGTCTCTCTCCCTCCTCGGTTACTGACGGAGAACGGTGTGCTCTCTCCCACAGCGGTAGCTTT
>JAOVYW010061931.1:0-22167 GCA_025775045.1 Hiodon tergisus
TAAAATTTATTTTTATATATAAAATCTCTATAATTTATATATCATTTATACACATATTATATATGTTATATATATATATATATATATATATTTAAATGTGTTAAATATATTCAATATAGATTTGAGTAGATGAGTAGAAGAAATAGAAAGATCCCTACAAAGAATTTATTTGCATATCCCTCCACCTACAGCTGCTTTTGCCTGGCAAATTTGCATTCTTGTGTTTTGGTGCACACAGAAGAAGAGAAGGTTTTATTAAAATCATGCAGGTTATTTCACTGCCTCTCATTAAAAAAATTACTCTTTGTCGGCTTAGAAGAAATCACAGACAACTACATAAAAGTTCCCATAAAAAGTATTCACCCCCTTGTATGTTTTTATGTTTTATTTGTTTTAAATAATGAATCATAGTGAACTTCACTTTTTTTGCGACACAGATCAAAAGAAAAAACACTTTCATATCAAAGTCAAAATGCATTTCTACCAATTAGTCTAAATTCATAACAAATATTAAACACAAAATAATTGGTTGCATAAGTATTCACCCCCTTCAAGTCAGTATTTAGTAGATGCACCTTTGGCAGTACTTACAGCTTTGAGCTTATGTGGATAGGGCACATCTGGACTCTTAGCTTTTTCCCCATTCGTCTTTGCAAAACCATACTTTTTATAGGCACTGTATATGTAGCTGTCTGTCATTTCTACTTGATAAAAGCCGAAATGGAAATTTGTGGAAATGGAGTCAACATTGGGGGGGTGGGGGACCAAATCTTCCAATTAGCAGATTTTGATTTATCATATTTTGATTTAATTTATATTTTTTATATCAATATATTGAGGGGTGATTTTGAGCATATTATAAAATTGGGGGGATATCCCCCCCCCAAATATATATTATAATTACGGCCCTGGTGAAGAGAGACGGTTCCATCAAAGCTGCAGAAGTTCTCTTCTTTTGTCTGAAAACCTATCTAATAGTCTGTTTAGCCCTAGTTGAAAAACTAGAGCACTAGCCAGGCGGCAGGCACTCAGTACAATAATAATGTCTGCGGAAAATCCAAATATATTCTTGCATCAAAATATATTTTCATTTGCATCAATCTGCAATTTCAGTCGGGCTAATTTATTCTATTGAGACTGTTTCTGTACCCCAAATTGTTAACAAACCTATGATGTTTGCCTAGAAAATCTAATCATGTTAAATGCAACAGTAGGTAGCTGAATAACTCCTGCTGTGATAAAGTAGACATGCTGAATATTAGATTATTGAGCTCTAAAGCCACTCTTTGTAGAGAAGTAATAAAGGACAATTGTCTGGGTGTTATGAATTTATTTTAAACCTGGCCTAAACTGGGGGACTAAAACCCACCTCTGATGGGTTCCTCTGAATGTCTATAAACCACGCTTATCAGTTGTGGTAGTGGAGTTTCTACAATTCATGATTTAAAAAAAATAATTACTCGTGGAAAAATGTGACCTTGAAATAATTATTCATGCATTTACAAATGATAGTTCCTTATATTATATAGAAGTAAATGTATTTACTGTAAAAGTATTTATATATAGAAAATGTTTGTAGACAACCTGGCCCATATGCAGAATTTTTTCACAGATCGCAGATTTTTTATCAAGTATAGCATTCCATCCACGTAGATAGCACTACTAATCCGCTAAAAAAATAATTCACGATTCCATCGGTTTTGATGTACTAATTATCGTAGCCATACACTAGACCTAGTGATTACCTTAGCTATTGATATTCACTATATTATATTTTTGCATATCCTAGTGTTGTCTGACCATTTGAGACTAGAATAACCACAGTTTCTGAACTAGAGTTCAGGTACTATATGAGTCAGTAAGACCTGGCTATGATGGATCTTATAAAATAACTTTATTTGACGCAAAGTTGGGCAGCTATAATAATGCACTTTGCTACACTTTAGACATGGTGGCTTCAGCAACTAAGAATGATATTAAGCATAACAAATTTGCCCCACAGGATCCTGACCAAACTATGAAAAACAAGCCTGCTGTGAAGTGGAACGAAAATGAAACCAAATTACAGAAGGATAGTGCAAATGGCAGAAAAAGAACCAAGGATAACTTCCAAACAGGTACAAGCTAAACTCCAAGGTGAAGGTATGTCAGTTTCTGATGGCACCATTCATCGCTTTTTGAGTGAAAGTGGCAGTCATGGAATAAGACCCAGGGGGATTCCACTTTTGAAAGAAAAACATAAAAAAGCCTGGAATTTGCTAAAATGCATATTGACACGCCACAATTCTTCTGGGACAATGGTTTTTTGGACAGTCAAAACTTTTTCGAATCTGTACAGGGCACGGTGAAATCTTAAGACTATAAAGGCATTCTGGAGTGAATCGTACTGCCCAGTGTCAGAAAGCTCTGTTTCAGTCACAGGTCATCTACCTGTTAACAGGTGCAGAAGTCTAATCAAGCTACGGAAATGTTTGATTGCTGTAATTGCCTCTAAAGGTTGTGCAACAAAATTTTAGATTGAGGGTCATTTTTATCCATGCCATTTTCATTTGTTTTATTATTTACAATATGTTGAAATACAAAATCAAAAGCAAAGCCTGATTTATATTAAACATGGAATGAACAAAGGTGGATGCCAATTATTTTTGTCAGTTTAAATTCTTTTATTTCTGAGGAAATTATGCATTCTTCATTTTTTGTGGAGGGGTAGCAGCTAATTGGCCAAGTCTGTATGCTTTATATCATTACTACATCGCAATTGGGCCATTATTACATAATTAAATTAGCTGTTTTCAAGCCTACTTAAAAAAACCAAAACAAAAACAAACCTGGACCCAGAATTTCAGAGAAATATCTAACCATTCCTGAAATACTTTATAACAAACTATAGCACTGGGTTTTCTGGTTTTTCAATTCCCTGGTAAATACAATCTGCTCAGCGCTTTGTGACAAATTATGCATGAAAAAATTTAATTTTTGTGAATCAAGCAAGCTTAGTGGCTAATCAATAATAAGATGTTGCAGCCTAGTTGACATTCTTAATGTAGGAGCAATGTTTGTTTTGGGGTTTTTTTAAAATAATAAAATTGGACTTATGTGACAGTTGTATTGTTTATTTTTTTTATTTTAACGATTTTGCATCTGAAAAAATAAATAAATGACCATCTTCTATATGTTAAGGACACTTTTTTAAAATTAATAATAATAATATTTATAATAATAATAATACATTTTATTTATAGGCGCCTTTCAAAGCACTCAAGGTCACCTTACAAGAAATAATTTAATAACAGTGTATCAATAAATCATTAAACAAAATTAACAAGTTACAATGTATAAAAACTGTAAGGCTAATAATCAAGTAAAACAAGAGATTGTTGTGAACAGTGATCAAACTGAATATGCCAGTCTAAAAAGATATGTTTTTATGCGAGATTTGAAAATGGAAAGCGAGTCAATGGATATCCTGCACGGATATCTGGTGGAAGGGAGTTCCAGATGCGGGGGGCAGAACGACTGAAGGCTCTAAACCTCATGGTGGTCAAACGAGCGGATGGTACAGTGAGGTGAATAGAAGACCTGAGAGTACGGGTGGGTGTGTTGATGTGAAGAAGGTCAGTGAGGTACAGTGTAGTGAGGTTGTGAAAGGCCTTGAAGGTGAGGAGCAGAATCTTGAAACCAATGTGATATTTAACTGGGAGCCAATGAAGCTGCTTCATACTAGCTACATAATTTTGCTGCTAGCTAAGCCAGTAAAGTAGTTAGCTTACATAGTTAATGTACATGTTAAATCATTGTTAAGTATTCGAACGTTCTAGCTAGAAAAGGTAGACTATTGCAAGCTACTACTATTCATGAGTGTTAATAGGTTGATCGTCTAGATCAGTCATACTGAAATGGTGGACCACGGTCATTTTCCAGACCTTGCAAAGGGCCGATATGGACCGAACAGCAACAAACTTACCTTAAACAATGAACAGTACCGTAACCATTAAGCAATACCGATCTGTGACCACAGATCCCCTGAACTGTGTTTGGAGGGGCTGAATTTGGTGCTGGCCACTCTCACTTGCTAGCTAGTTAGCATAGCTGTCATCAATAATTTTTCTGTTGCATTGCCCGCCTATACCAAAGACGCACACCCACCCGCGTGGCACCAGGCTTGATGACCTCTAATTTCATATTTTGTGAAAGGAATTTCTCCTTATTTTTTTCAAATACCAGATGAAGTGGCGTTTGAAAATGTGTAAATTAATTAATGTCAACTTTGTATTTGCCCTTGCAGATTTATAACTGTAAAACGGACCTGGCACCACAACAGATTATGGTTTCACTCTCCTCTTCTGGGGAGTATATATAACTATAACTCATTCACTTATAAAAGGATCAATTTGTAGTGTAAATGCAGCCCGACTGCATTAACAGATTAATAAATGAATTAAATAGTTTTGATGGGTATGGGTAGTCAACATGGTTGAAATCTACTTAAAGCTAACTGGGATTTGGATTATATGAAAGGGATTTGGATTGCATCTGCCACTAGTCCTAATTTGGTTTAAAGCCTGATTAAATATCTTCCCCTCCTGTCTGTCACTATTTGCCTGGCACCAGTTCTGCCCTGTTTTGACTGATAATTGGTTATTTTTTTTGTGGTGTGGTCTCTGTCTTTCGCTTTTATGCTTTCAAGTAAAGTGATGCATATCTATTTACTTTTAATTGTAGTTAGAATTGATTGAAAACTGTCTGGAAAAGGCCAGAAAATGTCTGCCACTCCTAAACTTCAAACCCCAATAAGTGGAAGCAGGGATGTAGTCCCTTGGCCAATTACAGAGTAATGGATCAAGTGACAGACTGAAAACAAGAAGTAACAGATTAACGGGCGGAAAGAAAAGACAGCTCAATGCCTTGCAGATCAGGGAGGCTAGTGTTCCATTGGTTTCTCACTTCTTTTGTTCAGTACCATTTTGTTGGTTTACAGTTTTATATTGTAAGCTTTCTGTTTGTTAAGAACATTTTTGGTTTTGTATCCTGTAAAATTAAACATTCAACATTTAAACATTCTTTCATTGTTCTGTGACCTCACACTTGCCGGTTCCAGGTTGGGAAAAATAAATAAATAAAAATAATAATTTGAATAAAATTCAAATGTTATCTTACTATAACATGAAGTCAGAAAGACAGGCAAGTACTATAAGACTGATCAAACTTGAAAGTAAGCTTGAGTTAAATTTATTCTGCCAAAACCTTTAAACCTTTTAATTTTCACATATTTAGACACAGGCACAGACATTAGGATTGGTAACATTGAAAAATAAAAATTTAAAACATAATCAATTGTTTTGTAATTTAAGTATACAACTTGCTATTGTACAATTTAAAAAGTGTATAGGGTTTTCTAATATTGAGAATCACGGTTTTATCTGTTTTATTCTGTGCATGTTTATCTGATTGAAATTATGAAACCCTTTGCACAGCTGTACTTGTCATGTATATGTGAAATATTTTTGATAACTGTGTGCATTTTATGACATTTTGTATCTTTTTTGTTACTCATAGGCAGACCTAATAATGAGAATATATAATAATTAAATAAGTATGTGGTAGAAGCATGTGTGGTTTTTTTTTGAATGAAATCTTTGCTTGTATAAAGTTATTCTTTTTATCATTGCTCATGACAGAACCAGAGGAGGGATTTTGTGATAAATAGAAGGATATAGATCTTTAATAGAGCCTTAAGAATGGTACAGATTTCAACCATAAGATGAAAGATTTTTCAAAGACCTGTTTTTAATGAGTTTTAGGGAATATCATATTACATCGGATGTCATACAATGGCACCAGATAGTGTGGTGTGGACATGCACTTATCAGTACAATGCAGGTTCAAATCCAAAAGGAAATTGGCTGTTATGCTCTTCAGTTAAACATTTTACCGGAATTACTTCAATAAATATCCAGTTGCATATGTAGATCGTTTGAAAAAACTTGTTGCAAATAAAAGCATCTTCTTAGCAACTATGTTGCAATGTTTAAAAAAATAAACCCTAGTTGCACACAAGTAAATTAAATTATTTCTATACCCTACTTATTTTTAACTGTGTTTTGCCATGTAATTATAAGACTAATTCCACAAAAAGTTGTGTATTTAACTATAAAGAGAATTTTAAGTTTTGCATGGCTCTTTTATTTTTCGAATCATGGCAAGGAACCACACAAGTCTAAGGTTGGTGATTGAAAATAGTAAGGTTGAAACATAATAATGATTTTGCAGAGAAAATGGTATTCAACATGGAAAATTATACTACATTGGAAATAAATAGTTCAGTCTGAGGCAGCGGTGGACATTCAAAGCTATTTCGTATACAGGCTAATCATTTTGTCTATGCCTGTTCATATTTTGCCTGTTGAGTTTAAGCATTTCACCTTATTAAAGTGTATTAAATTTAATATTAGTTACCTAGAAATTATCGGACCAAGAACTTGTTTCATTTTTGAAAGCAACTGATACTATACACTAAATCTTAATGACGAACCCTTTGCATTTATTTGCAATGAGGTTTTGTTCAGCACCACAGATCCCTTCAGAAAAGCAGACAGCCTGACCACGTCAAAACTGGCGAACAGATTCTTTTCAAATCTTCACAGCATGAAGACAATCAAAGCCTAAAACGCATGGCAATCAAGTCAGGTCTCTCTATTCAGGAAAATCGATGTCTGGTAATCTGTGGACAGTCAGAAATAATCTCAGCAGGAACTTGAACTCTGTGTTCAAGAGGGTATAATGTTAAAGCTTCACCAGCATTGCCTTTGCATTGCTCATTTCTATGGATTAATAGTATTAACAGTTTAGTATATACCACCTCCTGACCAACTGGCTATGTTTTGGCCAAATGAACGAGACTGCTTGGGAAACCAATGATCACACAAAACCTCTATCAGTCAGCCATCATATTCAAATAATTGAGTGGCTGAAATGGCATCCCATAAATTCAGGGTGGTGTGCATTTATATCAGTGGTTATATAATTGATAAATGTTTCTAATTGTATATTGTATAATAATTCATATTCAGCAACGTGAATAGTAGGATTCAGTTTTAAATACACATTACTCTCAATGGTGGCTGGTATAATGTCTGTACAGGGTACTTTACCAGTTCATCACCAGAATACTAAACTCTGTATCAGACATTCCTTAGCACCATGTGCAATAATTCAATGAACATTCCCCAACACCATGTCCATGTGCACTTGTTCTCGCTTATCCCTGTGAAGTTTTTTCATCATGAGTGCAATTCTAAGTCTTTATTTTGTGGTTTGCCCGTTCGTGGTATTCCCATTCGTGGTTTGCCCATTGTCTGCCTTTGCGACCAACGATTTTTGGAATCCCTGTATTGACCTGTTGCTTGTTTTACCCTTTGCCAGCACAACTATTCTCAACCACTGGATTTGTGTGGAGTCTAATAAACACAGCGCTTGGGTCCTCTACCGCTGAGTCCGAGCGTTACAGCAGGGAAGCTGCCAACTTCTTGCTATATTTATAGGCGTTGCCGCTGTAACTGAGGCTGCTTTTACCAGATAAGAAAAATAGGGGCTATTTACGTCTAAGCCATGCCTCATCCCGATCAAAGGTCGGTGAGAGCATAGTGACATTTCAGGGTAAGTGCTGCCGTTAAGAAAAATCACATACCAATGTGACTGACTTTATTTTCACAATTTCTCACTAGATCCATGAAGAATTAATGCCATGTGTCCCTCTGGTAAATAAGAGTGCAGCAAATGCAATTAGTTACCCTGACACAGCAAGACCCTATGAACCGCAGCTGGAAACATTAAGAAACTTTAATGACGGCGTTTATGGAAAATGGCGAATGCAATGAAGTGCCACTAATGCATATTTTATCTTGGACTTCTTTATGTTGTGTTTCCAAAATTGCTTTCCGTTGATTAAGTAATTAAATTGCCATCAATTGTCATCCTGCTGTATTTGCAACATTCCTGTTCCTTAATTATCCATTAATATATTGTATTTTTTTCACAAGCATTACCTTAACCTTACACCCTTTGCTCTTTTATTTTTTGCTGTTTTCTGTGATTGCACATTAATTTAATTGAATGTCTCTTCCATTAATGAATCATAAATAAATAAAAACCCAAAATGTGTCCTATTGGCTGTCATGACTGGTTGCTGCTGTTGAGTCAAGACAGTGGGATAGAAAAGTCAGGATGAATAAACAAATGATGCCTGGAAGAGCTTTGGTGCATTAAACTGATGTGTTTGCAATGAATCATCTGTTTTAGGCTAGTTATATATAATTGAAAATAACTACATAACTGTGTACATGTAAAACCCAATTTTCCTCGGTGTGAGGATGACAGATATTCCCTCAAAGCATTTATTTTCAACCCCAAGTATAACATATAGCTTTTTTTTAAGGCTGACATTTCTGTAATCAGTTTATTTTATTTTCCTGAAGTTGATCAATGTATAAAGCTAACAATCAGCGTATGCAAATGATCATAAATTCCACTTTGACGGTTGTCTGAAGGTAATATTTGTTTAATTGGTTGATGTATCCATACCCGAATGACGACAAATCAATGGAAGAGTCTTCAGGCCTTCAGGAGTTGGGCTTGCTTGTTCTTGGGATCTTCTTAAGTCAGTCGTTGACTAATAGACATGATCATCAGCTAATTCTCTTTTGTTCAAATTAATTTATCTGCAATGCTTTATATTTAAATACATTATTTTTTCTACTAAGTTCTATAAAAAAAGCTTCCAGATGATTAAGCTTTTGACACAGATCTGTGTGCCATTTTTCGCAGATGTGAACTTTAGGCAAACCTATTGTTTTCTATTTGTTTAAGCTACCTCAAATGTTTGAAAATGAGTGCATAAAGCATAGTTGGTGTACAGTGATCATAGTCTTATGATAACCCCCCACTGTAGCCAGAATTCACAGAGCCACTTGGGTACTCCGTGTTTAACTTTTCAGCTGTAATTAAAAATAAAAAAAGCTGTCATGATGCCCTTGGGCAAAATGTGTCCCCAATCCTATTGTAAACTGAGCACACCAAGTAGCTCACTGCAGAATAATAAGGAATTAGTGGATGAATAGACTGACTGTGGAGAGTGATAGCCCTTTGTTGAGCTTATATCCAGAGTTTATGAAGCTTTCACTCAGGATAGACTCCACATTCACTGTTGCTTGAATACAGGATTTGGAATCTAATTTTGACTATTTTTGCCGCTGTTGGTGCAGTATCTCTCTGCAGTACCTCTGGTTTTGAGAACTGCTTGTCAAAATAATTATAACTGCACTATTAAAGTAACACATTTTATTCACCTTATTCCTGGAACTTAAATGAATAATTTATTATTTCATTATGGCCCACTTAGTAACACCACACAAGGAAGTAAAATGGCTATATAAATAAATAACATTGTGGACTAAAATTCTGTTCCTGGTAGGTTTTGTGAATTAAAACACAAAACTATTATCGTGTAAACTAAAAAAAAGAACAAAACAGGTTTCAATAGTGAGGATTAATTATCAACATCCTTTTTTGAACTGAAATGTACTTTTCGTTCGTATGCAATAAATGTCACTGCTAAAAATTTTATTTATTATAATATTGCACAATAATGCCATTACTAAAATTAAACAATTTTCTAAATATTTCATAAACCAGGTGCTTGTTGTAGAGCTCCATGCTTAAGACATGTGAAACATAGAGCTTTATTACCATATGAAATTTGGGAAAAATGAACACTTGACATGACAAAAATGTTCACTTTGTGTTTTCACATCTGGGTACCAGTTTTCGTCAGTGTCTTAAACCCTGAGGTTCCACTAAAATTGGGGAATTGGGGACAGATATAAAAGAGACCATTACAGCCCATCATATGGCCGATGGGGTTGAGATGACGATGGCGACTGCCACCAAGTTCTTAAATGGGTTCCTGGAAAATGTGTATCAGGCTTTTGCTTGAACAAGTAATGCCAAAGCTTCTGAACTGAATGTGTAATTTTATTCAATCGTTTATACTACCAATGCTTGCTTAGCTACAGAAGCACAAAGGCCTACTTTTTACAAATACTAACAATTAATTTTAATTGCTGATGATTCAAAAAGGGCCTTCTCCCTCAAGGGCTGGCTGGCTTTTAAGAGGATGTATGAAATGATTGATATTACTAAAACGTATTTTCTGTTTTTGTTTCTGAAAATATTTTGACAGCTTTCAAAGCAGCCAAACCAGTTCCCATTGTTACAAATCTATAAATAATTTAAATAATATTACGCCTCATCCCCATATGGGCCGTTTGGACACTTGCCATTACTCACACATTTTTGGTGAGCTGGTATTTGGGGGGGTTGAAGAAATGAAAGCTATCCCTTTGAAGCATTGTATTAATGGATTGTAGTGAACAAGTGGTGAACTGCATTGCATTATTTTAGAGGAGCATTTAGATTTTTTGTTTAGTGTTGTATTTTTTCAGGTGTGTTTTCTACATGTTTCATTACTCTGGTCCCCTGACTGGGAATCGAAACCAGGTTATCTTCCACCCCTAAATAGCCACAACCTATCAACAGAAACAGATCTCGTATTGGCTCTGTAACTAAAAGCTCCACCAGCAGTGGAGAATCCACAGTGGAGGCTTTTGTTTCCTTTCTCAGAAATATCTGTTAGTTTACAGCTGGAATTTTCTTGTTAGATATTCTTGGCAGTGACCTTTAATACAAACAGAATTTTCCAGAAAATCATAACCACAATAAGTATTTTTATTACACACATACACATGTACACTTAATTTACTTTGTTCACAGAGCTTGTAATTAGTGGTCTATTTAAGACGGGTTGGGCCCAGCTGGATCTGGTGAGGAAGCTGTAATAGATGGATCTGACAGTCTAGGCCCTTGGTTCTCAAAATAGGGTGCGCCAGGGAGGCCTCAGCACATTTTTTATTTTCACATTTGTTTTAGTATTGTCAATGGGTTTTTAAAGACATGGGGGCCCCGGCCAGAAGAATATGCTATTTGGGGGGCCTTGGCATAGAAAAGTTTGGGAACCCCTGGTCCAGGCCTCTCAAGTGAATGAGCTTTAACAGCTGTAGTTCTTAGGGGTCTGGGGTGCAGTTTTCTTTTTCATTTGGATGTGTGTCTGGACCTTTATGTTTCTGCAGTAATTGAAAAATGGGCCTGGTTTTAAAGTCCCGCTGCTTGCCGTTGCTACTTCCTGTTGCTTCTGCTGCTGATAGCAATATTTTATCTCAACATTAATTATCTATGGCACTATTCGCAATCAAGAATACTGATAAGGTTTAAGAAAGACATGGAAGTGCAAGAAAAGCCTTAAATGATAAAGTAACATTTAAATTCATTTTTAAAAATCATTTTAAAAAAATTGGTTGTCAGTAATGCTGACACCATTAAAAAAAAGTTTGAACTGTGAATTTAATTGGTTTCTTAACTTAGAGTACAACAACATGATGGAATCAAAGGCAAACATTTTCGTCTTGTGGCAGTTTTAACTTTTTCGACAGTAATTTAATGATTTAATTAATGTTTTCAGAAGTTTGATGGCTTAACATCCCTCATTTTTTCCTTTCCATATAACATATAACATATGCTATAACATTCTAATTCCTTAATTGTCCATGGTCAGCTGCGTTCTAGTGGAGGGGAGTGTTGCTTTGTTAACTGTGCTACACTTAACTAAGCTAAATAAAAACAAATAAAAAGACTTTGAATAGTTTATTCAGTTGAATGTGTCGCGGGACAGTGTTGATGTGCTTGATTTTTTTTTATATAGGAAATGTATGCTATTGCTGAAAATTTTATTAAATTCATGTTTAATTTGACTTCTAGATACAAAATATATTTATGAATATAAACATATATTTTATGTTGTTCAATGTACGTCAGATCCCTTCAGTTTTCACCCTGCTCTACAGTAATTCTGCCATCCAGGTCAGACAAAGAAGCAATGTTAGTACTGGCTCACCTATGTCAACCATCTGTATTTGATTTATTAACGCAATCAGAGCTTCAATATGGCTAAAGAAAAGTTATGTTTAAGATTCAATAAAACCCAGGTGGCTGGCTGAATTATTGTAAGTAATAAAAGCCACCATATAAGTACTCTACAATGAGGAGTAATTAAAGAAATAATAAAACCTGTACATTCTGATTAATGGAGTTACCCAAACTACTCTGCTACTTGCACAACAAGAAATATTTCTCTGTTGATTAAAGATGATAATAATTTTAGTTTTAAGATAATTATAATAAGTTTTCCTCCCCTTGTAGGTAAATGATCTAAAAATAGGCTAGCTATTTGGTAAATAAATAAATAAATAAATAAATACATTAAAAAAACAAGAGAGGCTGCGCTGTATGCCATCAGCGAATTTTATCCAGAAGAGATTCTTACAATTCACGACTACTGTGTGTCATAAATAATTTCAATCGTCACAAACACAGCATGTAGACAAATGGGTTCTGGAGCAGTGATCTGATAAATCCATTTAAATGATTCATACTTCATCTACTTTATATGCTGTCAACCACCTATATATATATGCATTTACATTTGATATTTGTTGACCTTTTATCTTTATTTTATATGCTGAACCATAATAATAAAGAATAAGCTACTACTGAGGAAGATTTATTTGTGTAATGCATCTGTTCTCTGCAGCGTGCATCCGCGGTATTCTGGTAATCACAGTAACACTGTTTGTAGCACAGCATAATATAGTCATTTGCAGCTTAAGAAATTCAAAAAAAATTTATAAAAAATTAATAAAACAAAGATGACATATATCCGTTAACATTTTAAGAACACATTAAGGAGCACATTCATTCTGGTCAGGTCTCGGTTGTTGCTGCCCTGATTTTAACTAGCATGACGATAACACATCTTTCCAGCCTGTTCTTTTTTAATCAAAATTTCTCTCCATACCATCTATCTTTAATATCTCCTATGGAGCTTTCGGCTACGCACTTATCTCTGGAATAGCTTTCCTGTCCACATTACAACCCAGAAATACAATTTACATTCAGGGAAAACTATAATACCTACTATCACTGCTTTTAGACGTAAGGTGGTATTTACCTGTAATCATCGAGTAAATATATTTTGAATTGTATTAGTTTAACTGTATTGGCTGCGGCTAAAAGTAGTTAACCACACAAGTTTCTTATTTTGTCTGTATTTATGTAGTCTGATGTGGATGTGATTTACCAAGGCTCAGTGACAAGGTAGAATTTGAACGCAAACCTCAGGGACTTCAGAGCAGGGTTTTCACCATCGAGCCACCATTGGGGTTTTCACCCATAGGATAACTATCATGGCCTCCAGGTGAATGACTGATTAAGGGGTTGGTATTGTATCAGGTGTGATGAGTTTTGTTAAAGGGGCAATTTTGAGAGTTAATGGCTTGGTTAACACTTGCATTTAAACCCTGTTGTAAACAGGTGGAGTGAGGCCTGTTGGTTGGGCAATGTGGCAAAGCCGTGGCTTTTTAAG
Source organism: Hiodon tergisus (assembly GCA_025775045.1). Classification (NCBI taxonomy): domain Eukaryota; kingdom Metazoa; phylum Chordata; class Actinopteri; order Hiodontiformes; family Hiodontidae; genus Hiodon; species Hiodon tergisus. Next base: position 13,532 of record JAOVYW010061931.1, read on the forward strand.
ATAGAAGTTAGAGATAGAAGAATTTACAAGGCTCTATTTTAAGATTTGTGCTGAAATGGTGTTGCGTTGGAAAGACTTTGCCAAGCTTTTTGGGTCTCTGAAATTAAGTAACGTGGCTTGAAGCGGAAGTGCTATACAAAAGTCAACAATAGTCTCTACTGCTTTCCTCCTTTGAGTGGAGCCTTAGGATTATCCTCTAAAAAGTGTTTTTTATATTATTGTTACAAATAAAGTGCATGTACTGCATATGTGTATGTGTATCTGTATCGGTTTGTTTGACCCTGAAAATTACCCAGGTGGCCTTGATGGGAACAGTGAGCTACATTTTGTTGTGAAGCTGATTTGCTGAGAGTTTAAATATTTTCTATTGCACTGTGACAGCTTTTGTACACAAAGTGGTTGTTTGCATGCCAATCAGATCGACTTGCTTTTGATGTGAAGTAATTAAAATAAAACTGTGGTTAAGCAGAGCTCCATCTCACTCTCTCTTGCCTTGTATGATTCATTTAAATAAAATCCAGGGTTTACAAATAGTCCTTGGGTATTCATTGTTAATTGACTCTTCATCCAAGCTGAATCTGTGTCCACTGTGTCCTTGTGATTTCGGTCTTGATCAGGTGGTGTAGTCTACTACCATACTATTCCCTAGTTGCCAAGTGTTAAATAAACACAAACATAGCCAGTAATTTTAATTTAGGATTGAAACATTTGAATTTTGCATAGTGAAAAATATGTACTCTAAATGCTGTAGCAATGCCTCTAAATTGCACATTTTTCATTCTTATATACAAATGGAAATATAATATGATTTAACTATATATATATATGAGCAAATATTTTACATACTCTATTGATATACTGTAAATTTAAAATAAAATGAATAATTTTATTGTTTTGCATCATCGCTCCTGCTTATTCCTGTATAGGATGCTAAATGGAAATGTATACATCCCAGTTCCAAATCTAACAAGCCCAGGTTTCGCTTGTTTTGAAAGGAAATGTTGCAGGGCACAAGATAGCAGCTGTCGAGCTTCAAACCAGACTGTTAAAGAGGATCAGGACGTCTGTTCTCGAAATTAGCAGAGCGTAATTAAAATTTTCTCAACAACAATAAATAAAAGAATGATTGTACTTAATACCAATTTTTGGTAGTCACATTTCTCTCGTTGGCTTTTAAGGCTTGTAAAATACACATAAACAACAAGACACACGCAGTCAGTGGGAAAATACTACTTCAAATAAGAATTACAATATTTGTTTATGTATGCGCATCGAGCTTGTATTGTTGACAATAGTTCAATTGTGGCGGGGTTATCATTAATGGTCTCTCAAGTTAGGAGGTGTTCTGCTATCTATTTCCACTACGCCACTCTCATGTATTGGGGTGAGAGATCCACAAGTGATCACTATTGCTAAGGCTGGGTTCCCTACTCACTTCCTGTCAAATCAAATGAACGTAGGCAGAGGCGGTGGTATCAGTAAATATACAGGCAATATTAATTTAATTCACAGTATAAAAGATACAACCAGACAGGAAAAATAACAAACACTAAGGGCGGGAGCGGGGCATGACTGTGCGCCTGTAGACTTGGGCCTTTGGAATGTAATGGCGTGTGTCTTGATGAATCCTAACCTGGAGCATCACACGTGATTTAAGCACCCCTGTGCAAAGGCATACATAGTCACCCCAAATATTATCTGAATGTCACACCAAATATATCACACAGTTCCGTCGTAGAACCCATACATACCCATGCAACCAGTACCAGCAAGCCAGGCATAACCTCAAATAGAGGTTTAGCCCCAATATAATAAACACACAAAAAGGCCCTTTATACAAACAAAACAATGCTACGGGGAAATTAGGATACAGGAAAAACAGTGGCAGTCGCTGGACACAATCTGTGGCCAGAGATAAGTGTTAATAGTGGCACGATTCATAAAGCATCATTGGTACACAATGTTTTTAATTATATGTAACTAACAACACGTACCAAGAGCTGTTGAGTATGTAATCTGGCTTCTTGATGACCGCCACAATCAGGCCTAGAAGTGATAGAAGTGATAAAAAAACATCATAATCAAACATTACAATCAAACATTAATATCAACTGGTGCTAACGTAATGATGGGTTGTCACAAGCCTACCTGAATAGCACGGGCCAGTGCCTGAAACACAATGCTCCACAGCCACCAAACAGACCCGACGTTAGCAAACGCCACCTTTAGCAGATGCTGCCTTGAACTCTCGCTGGACTTGATAAGGGAATTGTCAACAATGACCTGCCTAAATGCTCTTGGGTCCTAAAGCCGTCCACCTACAATATGATACCATCCAGAACCGGCTGGCCTACCCCTGCTGCAGTTTATCCGTTTGTTCGGATATGTTCCTGCACTTGTGCCTGTGTGTCACTTTCCCCTGACCAAGCTGGGCGCTTTCAGTACACATTTCAATTTGAGGCACTTCTTGAAAACATGCAGGGATATTAATGTATTAAAGTATTATTGCTTAATGTTTAAACAAGATTATTTCCCGTCCCGTATTTTGGTTGGTCAGTTTGCATTCCAGCGGTGCTGTTCTGAGAATATAACACACAGTTTCCTAATCCTAATGTATAGTTTAGTAACAGAAAAAATGTAACCACCAAGCAATTATTTCTGCTATTTTCATTTGACTATGTAACTTAACTTCTTTATAAGACAGATTGTTCCTGCTGTTCTTTAAAACCATTAACACATGTCTTCCTAATCCCTTAATGAAAAAAAAGAAGGCAGTTTGTTACGCTTTGAATTTTAGAACATTTCAATCCTTACAGTATAATGACGGTTGTTGGGAACATATGTAATAAAATATTTTTTACATTTTTAAAATATTTATTTTTTAAACATATTTAAAATATGGCTCTTATGTTTCCTGTGGTCTAAATTTATGAATCTGTTTTATTAAAACAAGAAGGCACGATAGGATGTTATTGCGATTATTGGCACTGCTGTAATGCTGAAGGCACTCCGCTTTGCATGTCTCTTCTATCTTATCTTTTCACTTACATTTAATTTTTTACAGTGGTCACAACTATCACGCAGTCTTTCTCATTACTCAAGTTTTTTATTTATTTTTGACATTCACTACACTGCAGTTCTGTTAACAAGCTGAATGTAATGGAGCACTCTACCTTTAAAACCCGCCTTGAGGTGTTTAGAGGCTTATTTGCATGCATTTTATTCATTGTTTTGTTTTTCTTGAATTCATTTTAAATCCATGATGGCATCTCAGTTGGCAGTAATTTAAGGGGATTGCGATGTCGATTATTGCTGGCAATCTTCAGATTTGGTCAAGCGATAACAGTCTACTCTCCATACACAATCAGCCATTTTTGAAGGGCCAAAGGGACTTGATTTGGTCCCACGTTAATTTGACCAGGATTTTTCTTTCGTTTTAATACTGAGAAACTCTTTAGGACCTCTATCGTAGAGCAATGGCTTTTATTTGATCTGGCCCCTAGCCAATGTGGAAAACCGAAATGAAATGAATACTTCCATGCCAACAAGTAGTTAATGTTCTCTCCGATGAATATCTAAGACAATTTGCATCCCTCAATTTTGCCACTGATGCAATTAGTACAGGTAATTTCTCACAGCCAGTGCACACCCGAGCTGTCGCCAAACTGCCCACAGCAAAGTTGTCCTTGCCCAATTTATAAATGTATTTCTGGTTATTTGTGTTGTGGTCAGTTGCAACCTGGCTAGACTTTGTATTGTGTAGACACTGGAGGAAAATCTGCTGATTTTCAACCCATAAGCAAACTAAAGCAGGTTCAACTGGCCCCATTCTGCACATATTTTGGAAGTGCTCTGCTCACCCACAGTTCTCTTGTTGTGTGATGACTCTTCCCTTGACTGGAAAGTGCAGTATGAAGGTATCCAACTGGCAGGTTTAATAGAAACCAAAAACATCACTCTTCCCTACTGGTAGCCTCTGCCTTTATTTCTCTGCCTGCTTTTAAGTGGCACTACTCTTTTTTTAGACATTATCCACATGGAACTCTCCATTGCATGGTTCCATGGGGCCAGGGGATAGTTTAATCAAGTTCATTCAAACATTTATGTACACTTAAAATTTTAATTTCCCAAATATTAGATAATTTAGCTAGGATAGAATAGCTAGGATACCTCATCTGTTAGAAGGGTGTTAATTTAAGTGGGGCATAGAAAACAAGTTTCTGTAAATTTAATCAATACTTCATGCATCACCTCTCTAATGTAATAAATTCAGACAGAGTGTATACTATAAATATAAATCATAGTCTCACCCTCAATCTTCCATCCTCTAAAAAAATTCCATGTTTGCAATGTAATCTGTTTAGGCACCCGGTTTTAAAGACTGTTCATAACGTCAACATCATTTCTGCACCAAACGTCAAGGAAAATAACAAAAGAACACAAAAAAAATAGACGTTTGTGCATAGAGCCTGGATTTATCTGTGTGCAATTTCCAAGATGAAATTCCAAGAGATGTTTACAGCACACATAATTAGCACCAGCTCCCTTGTAGATTAGAACAGTCAACAAAAGGGTGTGGGGTTTAGCAACATTATTCAATTACTGTTTACAAAGTAAATAAAGATTCAACCCCCCCAAAAAAGAAAAAAAATCCACAAATGATGGCAGAGACAGATTATTGCCTGCTGCCTTAACATCCAGCAATCAAATAATTAATTACGTCTAGTATGAAACATGTAGTCATATTTTTCACAGGTTAAAAGCCCTTATGATTAATTTTTCAAAATAATTATATTTGTTCCTGTACCTGCCTTCAGTCCTCCTTCAGTCTTATCTTCCCTGAATCACCAGATTTTGGCAGGCATGGACCTCAACTTCATGTTTCCCCCCTCAAAAGAGTTCCCCAAAAGGGAACAATAGTGGTTAGTGGCTTTGCCACTCTCCGATAAAGCTGTGACTGATGAAGAACCCGGGCAACAGTTGTTGTATACACAGTCTCTCCCATCTCAGCCGCTGAAGCTTGTAAGTCCTTCAGAGAAGTCATAGGTCTCTTGTTGGCCTTTCTCACTAGTCCCCTGATTGCACGGTCACTCAGTTTTTGAGGTCGGCCTGCTCTAGGCAGATTTACTGCTGTGCCATACTTTTTCCATTTCTTGTGATAATCAGGGACTTTCTTATATCCGCAGATTTATGTTAATGAATAACCTTTTGGTGGATCTGCTTGGAGCGTCTTCTGTATTCATGGTGTTGTTTTTCCCAAGATACAGACTCACCAGTAACTGGACCTTCCAGGGACAGGTGTATTTATAATCATTTTAATCAAATCACTTTGACTGTGTACAGGTGATCTCCATTAAATTAACTGAGCTAATTCTAAAACCAGTTTGCTCCACAGTGACAATTTAGGTGAGTTACATTACAGGGGGTGAATACTTATGCAACCAATTATTTTGTGTTTAATAATTGTTATAAATTTAGTCTAATTGGTTATCTAATAGGTTTTTGGTAAGTAGTCCTGGCTCTTACTGCAAGCTTATTTAAATGTTGGGCTTTCCCACTGCATAAATTACGCAACTGCATTTTTTTGATAGGGACCTTTTTTAATTCCTCCAAAATAGTATGAATTGATGATACCTCCTGAGCTCTCAACTTACATAAACATATAAATAGAGAAATAGTCTCAATCCTGAATCTAAGCATTAAGTAAGTATGTAAGACGTAAGCTGACTCACATTCATGGACCTAAAAATAGTGGGGCTCCTCTACTGTCATCCAGTAGGTTTAGAGTCCAGCCATTATCCAGGAACATCAAACACTCCAGCCTTTCACAAATGCACGCCACTTTTCTCCCAAAAACAAACTAGCTAGCCCCAACAGGAAACTGGCTGAATGGTTTATATGCTATAACAACTGCACTGTATAACTACTGAGGGTCGATACCATCTTATTACGATTACTATGCCCTTTAGTATAATGTTCTAAATGGAAAAAAAATTAAATAAAAAACAGTTAATTGATTATAAATATTATAATCAAATATAATATATACATATATAAATTTATCTATCTAAAAACTTAAAATATTTGGCATGCTTACAATGTATTCTCCTATCTTACAAAATTTTAATGAATTACATTTTTCTAAATAATCTCTAAAGATTCAGCAAATGTGAATTGGCATCTTTTTAGGGGGAGTGCCTTTACTCTCTGATACACTCAGAATTAGCCTTCTTATGAAATTAAATTAAGAAAGTCATAAGAATGGTTATAATCCTAATGTTTGACTGAGAATTCTTAATACGCATTCTGTTTTGCATGATATTATAGTTTTCTCATTTGGAAATAATGATAAAATTATTCTTTTTGCCTAAATGTGGCTTCCTCGTTGATTACAGTGGGCTGTGTTCTCTGCTCCCCTTGTGTTTGCACGGTGTTATCACAGTGACAGTATGATTGAGTTAAACAGTATGGATGTAATAGTCCACAACAAGACTGAGCTGCAACGTTGTGCTCACCTATATTTCTTTTTGTTCCATACCGGCCAATTTTTGAGATTTGTTCTTGTGTAAAAGAACGCAAAATGTATTAACGCAAAAAAACATTTGGACCCAGTTAATTTAAGTTACAAACTGATGGATACTAAGCGAAGACATTCAGACGTTTAGAATGGATGGGCATAAAGATTATATAAACCATGAAGAGTATGAAGATAAGTTGTGTGTAGCCTCCAGCCGCTGTGGAGCGTAAAATACAGAGAAAAAAACAGAAAGATAAGGGTATAAATTTGGTGTGAAATAGAATAATGCTTTTTCTGCGCAAATCATTTAATTACACAATTTTACTGTTGGATTTACACAATTTGTTATTACTTTTTTGTGGAATTTTTAAGCGTGGATGACTGATCTGGTTTGCAGTGGGATTGATTGCAAGGTATTGATTCATAACCTGCTTAGACTGCAGAGAGTCTTCTCAATTCGCCTCATGCCTCGGATTCTGCTTGTATAATTTTTTGTGGTACATGAATCACAAGAGTGGGCAGACTCACCTAATTGGCCAAAGCTGAAACAGTAACAGTGTTTCACCAAGTGTTAAAATGTCTCCCGCTTTAGAATTAGACACAATCAACTCTAAAAACTAAAGTTACGGTGAATGCCCATCTTGTAATGACGGTCCCACATTTTGATCCCCCGCATATTTTGTCTACTGATGAATCAAGAATAGCAACTGGAGCTGTTCGTCACACGTTCAGCATGCAGTGGCGTTTGCTAGCCAGAATCTAAGTGCAATGAGAGGAAATGGTCACCATATGATAAAGAACTCTGCACTAGTGTTTGGACCATCAGGCATTTTCGGCACAACTTAAGCTAAAATCCAGTCACAATTTTCAGGGTTTACGGAATTCTAGTCGGTCTCTGTGATTGAGTGTAGTGCATTCTATGAAAGCACTAACGCCAGTTCCATGTCTAAGGTAATTTTCTTTGTTAATGAAAGCAGACTCCCAGAGAGGTTGGGAAAAAAGGCCCTGGAGAACTTGTCCAGGAGAAAAGACGAGTCTCTCCTCCAGTTAGCCTCTCAGCCCTACAGCCTGCTGTGCTAAATGACCTAATTATACCTCTGAGCCCTCTTTGTTTGGAGTAGAAGGGTTTTTGAAGGGTAGCTGGGATGCATTAATAACAATTTGTGAATTCAGATTTTTTTTTATTATTCTTTTATTTATGTTTTTTAGGCATGGACCAAATTCAAACTTTGTGTAACCATCTAATTTCATTTTCTTTACATTACTGTATGAAAGAAATATTGTTGCAGGGATTCCCAGGTGACACAACTAGTTCTGGATCCACCCACTAACCCAGGAGAGAGTGACTGAAGGAAAACAATTATCTTTATGGTTGCATAAAGATATATATATATATATATTATATTAAAAGTTAATAGAAAAAAAACCAACTATTGCATCTGATTTTCTTTTCATTCAGTTAGCCTGCAATGCAAGATGGACCTGCGCCCCACAATCGCCCTGTCCCCCAGGGCCCACCTAGCACACTCTGGTGTCCCATTAGCACAGCAGTTTTGGAAGACCCTACCACTGGCAGTGTCCTACCCCTGCAAAACCCCCTGCGGTCAGCAAGGTAAAAAGACCCCCACACAGAAAGTTCCAAACGGGGGATGCCTCAAACTACACACAACCGGTACACTGGTACAAATACTGGTACAAATATTGATGCCACCATCAACACTCCCTCACTCCTTCACCCTTGACTTTGGGCCGGCTATACTCCGGTAGGATTGGGGAGGGGATATCACTGAATAAACAAAAGCAAAGAAAAAGGATTGGCTTCGCCATCCTAGCGTACAGGAAAAACTAAAGACAGTTATAGGGACAAAGAAAAAGAGAGACAAAGAGATTCCAAACATATTGTTGACATACAACACATACAACACATTCCGGAATGGAGAGATGGTTACAGCAGAGTGCCTAAGTCTACCGAAGCATCTCTGATGCATACAGGCAGACATGGCTTTCTTACAGACCAGCATCAAAGACAAACAGGGTGGGTCGACAATTTACATACAGGACAAATGGATTTTACAGGATGTTTACAGAACAGTAGACAAGGTGCTACCACATAGTGATA
>JAOVYW010061942.1:0-14669 GCA_025775045.1 Hiodon tergisus
TATATAAATAATACAAATATATAATAAAACTGGTTATAAATGCGACAGGCGGACATTATGGGTGTATGTGATGTTTTGAAATTGGGATTTAACTCCCTCATTCAACAGCTCTGCAGTAACACGGGCCCGTTCCAAATTTGAACGCCAGAATTAGATGTGGGTTTTGAAAAACACTCATATACGTTTTATTATTAAAAATATTACGTAAAGGTTTCCTACAGTAAGAACAAAAAGACGTCTATAACGTTAAGAGATTAGATCATGTTTTTCTGCCGCTGTCAGAATCTGTTTTCCAGAATATCATAATATAACAAAATGGGTACGAAGGAGAAAATGAAAATAAAAATGTTTAATAACTCACAACTAATGACATCTTATATAAACTATACAATAAGTAAAATACGTCTTTCTTATATCAAGGCAGTTAAAGTTATTGGCATATCGCCAAATTGTAAGCATGAGTCTTAGTTTAACCAACTGGAAAGGTAAGTCGTAGATAATGCCAACTACGTGTATGTTAATAACTCGACATATCAACAACAATTCCGTAAGATGTAAACTAAAACCGGAAACACACATACATACCTGAAAATGTTTTCACCTTTGTCAAAAAACAGGACGTTACATATTCTAGTTCTACGCTGTATATTCCGGAAAAGAGTTGTCACAAGAACTACCGGAGTAATAAATTAATTTTTCAAAATAAGAGTACTTGAATGGCTGCGTAAAAAGCTTGCGTTCAATTCTTAAAGAACGTTTTGTCCTCACATTATTATAAATATTTCACTTTTTATATTGTATATTTAAATAATATATGAATAATTAAAACATATTTATTATTTTAAAACTAGATATAATCAAACGTTTTATAAGGGAATAATATAATGCACATGCACTTCTGTAGGCATGATATTACACATTGACCCGTGCAGCCTAAACTAAAGATTGTGCCACAATAAAACGAGGATGGAAAACATCTTCAGGTGTATGCAGATAACAAATGTGGTGTGAAAATTGAAAACCAAAAAAATTACACATTTTTACACCAGGGATATCACAGGGTCATATTGAGCCATATACATCAAAAAGCAGGCCTAATTATACAGGAATTAGAAAAATTCTTGCACTATGCAGATTATCTGGTCCTGATGTCCCCCACAAATAACAGCTGCTGTAGAGCTTGGCACTGACCAAGGATGACTGTCAGAAATGGACACTCACAGTAAAACTAGGCAAGACCAGAGTTATGGTATTCCAGAAAAAAAAGAAAGATCCCAGGGAAACATCTAGCACTTCACCAGAGTGGCAACAAGACCCTGGAGCACAGCACCAGCTACATCTACCTGGGACGAATAATCGTTGGTATTTAGTGTGGTTCAGGTTTATCAGAGTGCAGCCGACAGTGCTAGCTGGGCTGAACTAGGTCAGTTCACCTTACTCTTCTTCATACAGAAACAAGTGCTAAACTGCTGGGTCCACCTACAGCAGGCAGTCCTACCACCACACGGCACCGGGGGGTTGCACACAGCCCCCACAAGTGAATCTGTTGCTCAGTCAAATGCTTCAGAACACCACCAAAAAAAAATAAAAATAAAAATAAAAAAGTCAACATTACCTAGATGTGGAAAACATTTTTTAATTTAATGCAAACAAAACAATAGTAAAAACAGGCAACTAAACAGAAAATGAATGAATATATAATATGATATAATATAAATGCATACAAATTCACAATTTAAACGAAATTCTCTCTTCCTACATGCACGTACTTTTAATTTAAATTCTTGGAGAGAAAAAATATATATACTTCCGGTATTCTCTGCCACTCTTTACTCAGAAACGGAACGGACAACCTCCAGATAGGTATGTCTCAACGATGTCTCAGGAAAACAGAACCGTCGTAACTAGTCATTTCGTTTCTGTATTTTAATAACCGGATTGTTTCCAGATCAAGTATTTGGGAATTTTCAGTAAAACAGAATCAATACTCTCGGACATGTCCCCATGTTTGACTATTTGTTATAGCCTCGTATTTTACTGAAGAATTAATTGAGTAAACGTGATCTCGCTCTCAGTGTCAATATATTGATTTCCTTGGCGCATGACTGCCAATTAATGAAACAACTATCTGACATGCAGTTGATAATGAAGAAATTTGTGTGGTCAGCCTGCAAATGTTTACCCACAGAAAAGCAAATGCCGCAACGAATTAGATTGAAGAAAATGAGGATGATCCATAAAATTATCCTTTCTGCCGTCTGTGATAGTGCGTTATAACGGACTTGATGACAGCCTGCTATAGATTTATTAATGTACTAGTATTAGAAGTCTAATTTATTATGCGCTCACAGTACTGCTCAAACTTATACGGCTTTGATGTGACGGTAGTTTGTTGTTTTTGTCGATTGTCGATTGTAGTAGTGTAACACTAAGCATACTTATTGTGGTTATTTAAAAGTTAGCTTATGGTAAACTTTGATTGAAGTTCAACGTATCTCCCAACCAAAGCACCTCCAAATCAACTTTAACTAAAGAACAGCAGTTAATCGTGTCACTGCTTCAGGTTTACATATGAGTCCTAATAATAATTTGTGACAACATACTGCACATGTCCTGCCATCAAAAAAAGTTTTTACATCCCTAATGCAGCTGGAGCTTAATTTAAAGGAAAACAAATAATTTATTTCCCCCTAGTGCGCTCGTTTACTTACAATATAAAGCGGTAATTGTGTTTTGGAAATACATTAGTTTTTGTAAAATATACATATTTAAGTAACACGTTTGAATACATTTTTAAAAAACTGCAGGTATCCATAAATACTTAATAAACATTTATTTATTTATTTTAAAAAAATGACAAATACTTAAGTGTTTACAATTCTTCTTAATTGGCAAAAAGTGACTTACAAAATATAGGAACGCCTTCTCGTCGTTGACCACTATGGGATTGGAGGCGCCGTATGGGACGTATCTCGGTTGAAACACTCTAGCATTCACCTCTGTCTTACGTACATGCATTCCTGTCAAACACTCACTGAAAGACTTTCGTATACTCATAAAATCACCCAACTCCTGTAACAGGCTATTGAAACCATACGCATACGAAATCCTCTCGCATACTCTTGAAAAAAGAAGGGACGTAGTTTATAGTTATTAATAGCGTTGTACTAATTTGAGTTGATTATTCTTTAAAAACCAGAAATATTTTGCATAAATTCTACTCTGGCTGCTGCTATTGGGTGATAGCCTGAATAGCCCCCATCCTCTTCTAACCAAGTATAGCTATACACTCAATGGTGGTCTGGGACAGCTAACCACACATGATGATATTTTTGGGTTCTTGTCTTCTGTCACTTCACAAACAAACCTAGAAAAACTGGAATACTAGTGCCAGTAACAAATGTATGCAAATTATATTTAAAGAGATGAAACATGAAGTCAATTATTCAGAGGAAGCTATTCTAAAACATACCAGACTATAAATAACATAAGTCAATAAACAAATTGATGATGTTTTGATGACAGCTTTCGTAACTTTGGGCATATGTTTATGTAATGTTCAGTAAAGGCCCTGTGCTTGGTCATTTGTACCGTCAGCCATACTGCATTACTGGAATGTTTAAGGATGTTGAATTACTTCCTCATCAACGTTCATTGTCTCATATAATTAAATATATGTAGGTGAACGTACCATGGTATGTGTGAGAGGATTTCATATACAGTGGCAAGAAAAAGTATGTGAACCTTTTGGAACTTCATGGTTTTCTGAAAAAATTTGTTATAAAATGTGATTTTATCTTCATCTAAGTCAAGGGTATTGACAAGTATAACACAAAATAAATTCTGATCCCTCATGTCTTTCTTGAACACACTCATTCAACATTCAAAATGGCAGTGGAAAAAGTAAGTGAACCCTTATAATTAAGAACTGGTTAATCTTCCCCTCAATGATTGCAAGCTGGCCAGGCCCTGATGCAGCAAAGCAGGCCCAAATCATGAGGTTTCCTCCACCATACTTTACGGTTGGGATGATATTTTCATGATGATATGCTGTGCCCTTTATACGCCAGATGTAGTGCTGTGTGGTTCATCCAAGTAGTTCAATCTTAGTTTCATCAGTCCACAAAACATTTTGCTAATACCGCTGTGGAGTGTCAATGTGCTCTTTTGCAAACGTCAGGCGTGCAGCAATGTTCTTTTTAGCAAGCAGTGGCTTCCTTCATGGTTTCCTGCCGTAGATACCCTGCTTGTTCAATGTTTCACGTATTGTAGACTCATGATCAGAGATGTTAGCCAGTTCCAATGATGCCTTCAAATCTTTGGCTGTCATTCGAGGTTGTTTCTTTACCTCATTGATGAGTCTTCATTGTGCTCTTGGTGTCATTTTGACTGGGCGCCCACTTCTTGGTAGAGTGCAACAGTCCCAAAGTGTCTCCATTTGTAGAGTGTTTGCCTAACTGAAGACTGGTGAATTTCTAAAGTCTTTGAAATCCCTTTGTAACCTTTGCCAGCTTTATGTAAATCAACAATTCTTGCACAAAGATCCTCTGAAAGCTCTTTTTGGCAAGTCATTACTCCCATAAACATGTGCTTCTTGTGCAGCACAAACTCCACAAGTTTGAGGGGTTTTTATCAGTCAATGTAGCTGTAGTCCACACCTCCAAACTAATTTTCTTAACGAGACTCCAGGGTTCACTTACTTTTTCCACTTCCATTTTGAATGTTGAATGAATGTGTTCAATAAAGACATGAGGGATCAGAATTTATTTTGTGTTATTATTTTAGACACATTATATTTTTCAACACCCTTGACTTAGATGAAGATCAGATCAAATTTTATGACAAATTTATTCAGAAAACCATGAAATTCCAAAAGGTTCACATACTTTTTCTTGCTACTGTATGTGTGCGACTGTATTTCAATAGCATGTGTTAGAGGGTTTCATACGTGTGTGCAAGAGGATTTTAATAGCATGTGCTAGAGGGTTTCGTATGTGTGCGCGAGAGGATTTCAATAGTATGTGTGAGAGGGTTTCATATGTGTGTGCGCGAGAGGATTTCAATAGCATTTGTTAGAGGGTTTCGTATGTGTTTGCGAGAGTGAAAGTTTGGATTATGTCCAGTGCGGTGCCTCATATTTTTGTGAATTCGGCAAAGGATGGATTGCAAGGCTTCGGAAATAGACTTAAGTTAGCACACTAAAGGATAAACGCCTCATTTTCATTTGTCGTTTTAATCTTTACTTTCCTAATGGGATATTAAATAATAATTCCTAAAAATGTTGCTGGTTAGGGGTCAATTCAACTGTTTAACATACACAAATGAAAGGTTCTAACACTGGAAGCAGTTACTCCAGTAACCTGGACACAAGTACTGAAGGATTATGGATATCAGAATAAGTACAATGCCATTTAGCAAAGCCAGGGACAGTGTTTTAGAGGTTTTTTCATTTGCTCACCATTTTTCTTTTCTCACGAATTTAGGATTATGGTGGAAAATTCTCCCTCTCCATTGCCAGAGCGTGCCATTTATGGATTTGTCCTATTCTTGGGCTCTCAGTTTGTTTTTTGTGAGTTTCCTTCATTCCTCATTCCTGATTGATGTTGATTATCCATTTGCTAAAAAAAACCCTAGGTGTAGTATCTCTTCGATTAAATGGTTGCTGTATCTTTTCATATTTGTACAAGGATATTTGCCTTGTCTTTCATATGAAGTTATTGAGACACCTTTAGATTGTCTTCTGTTACATCATAATTTGAGCACCAATCTCCAATCAAACTGTTGAAGGTAGTTGTGAGAGCACATCAGTAATATCACATCAGTCATGAATCAAATCATTTGTCTCTTTTCAGTTTTGTATTTGGTGTGGGCATATGTTCCAGAATCTTGGCTGCATTCAATTGGGCTTACCTACTGGCCTCAGAAGTAAGTGAGAAATGTTTTCAATCAATCAATCAATCAATCAATCAGTATAGTATATTATATGAGCATAATTGCCATGTTTTTCCCGCAATGTTGTTTTCATATTATCATTTGCTTTAGGTACTGGGCCCTTGCTGTGCCAATCTATCTCCTGGTGGCGATAACAATTTGTTTTGTCCTTTTGTTCGGTGTAAACATGATGAATACAGCCCCCTTCTGTTCTGTAGACACCGTCACAGGTGAGATACCCACCGTCACAGGCGAGATACCCATTCAGTGGTTGGCCGCTCTGAAGAAGAAAAAGACCCAAATCTGGCCAGTATTTGTATTAGTCACGAGTCAAATGGGAGTAGGGCGTGTTTTGAGCTCACCCAGTTTATACACGGGGAGGAAACATAGTCAGCCCTTTTATACCTGTGATCTTCAAGAATTCTCGAGTATGCTGTAGTCACTCTGACGGTCTCTTAAATGATAAAAGCAGGGTTTTGATAACAGATAAGAGTGATTTTTTTTCTTTTCTGCCATCTTTTCTTTTTTATTGCTTAATCCAAATGTCATTCAATTGTCATTGAATACATCATTATTAAACTGTACGGCATCATACTGATTTTGGATTATGAGAAACGGCAGTAGTTGTTTATCCTGGTGTAAGTAGGAATACAACTGTCCAACCATGCCCTAAAATTCTTTATTTCTCTTTAAGCCTGGCTCTCTCAGTTCTCTTATTTTGACAGTGGCAGCTCTCTTCTAATGTTTAGTGTTGACTCTGTGCACCCTGTTGTTTTTGCAGACTGCTATTCCAGGAGCCAACAAGTGGAAGAACTCAAGCCGGGGCCAATACCTAGACTAAAAGATGTCTCTATCAGTGAAGTGAATAGAATGTTCTACCTGTCACCTGACAGACAGCATTGACCAAAGAAATGAAAGACAAGCGCTGACCAAGTGGACTGTATTATTTTATGGTTGATGGATCTCATATATGTCTATATTTTGCTTAAAGATATTGCATTATGTTATGTGACCTTTATTCAATGCTTAATTTCATGGACTGTTTTTCAAAATAAACAATGTAATTTATTACTTATCTGTTAAATACCCATTTACTACTTTACGCTTCAAAGTACGTCCTTTTGATTTGTGTTTTTTAATTTTGTAATCACAATTGTGCTAATGCAGCCAGTATGTTGAAGGCTTTTGTTACACTTCCTGGGTTAGAGCAAAATAACGGGTTAGTGACTATGAGTGTAAACACATCAGTATTGAGGATACAATCCACAATCTTGAGAACCTGCCTCATCCCTTGGCCTGCTTTGCATTCACACTCCAGTTGGTAGTAAGGGATGGACTAAACCATGCAGGACAGATGACAGCCGTCATCAGCAAGCTTGTCTGTCATCTGTGTCACTGAAACCCGGCAGCAGATCTCTGAGGAGGAGAACCAGCTTCAGACTGCAAATGCCACAACCCAGGAACAGCCCAGTGAAGTCAAGGTGAAACAACCATGGAATAGCTTGATTTTCCTGTTAATCCCTTAATATGAAACTAACCTCATCAAAGAGCTTGTTGAAATCCTCAGCCAATTTCAGCTTGCCATGGACCAGACTGAAGACTCCGCTGTATCTTGTCTTGCATTCATAGAGTTGGAGCTAAGTCCAAAATGGTTTCCCCATGGTTTTCAATTATCTGCTGTTGTAGTAACTGCACTTGACCCCAGGTCTGACCCCAGGAGGAGCCTTGCCGATTTCCACTCCAACCCTGACACTGCTCTATGCCACTGCTGTGCACTCCCAGTCACAATTGGCAAATTACATCAGGTAGATTTTTGCAGGCTTAGTCTGCTCTCATGTGAGCAACTTTACTAACACAACCGCTTGGGAGGCCCTGTTCAACATACATAAACCTTAAATACACTTTGGGATTTTTCTAATTTAATTTTAAAAGACTGAATGCAAAATCATTGTGACTTGGTGGCATGTGACCTTCGGGTGGAGCTGGCGACCTCGTGTGATTGCTTAGGGCATTTGATTATAGGTAAAGTTACTGCAGTACCTGGTATCTCTCCACACCAAAGGAGTTTGCTGAGGTTTTAGATGCAGCTCTTCCATCACTTCTCAGTGACAGGACAAAGATTTGACTTGCAGATGAACTCCTGCCCTAGGTCATCATAAGCTCATCAGCTTCTGATGGTATAATCACAATGATATTTTTGCTGCCAATGGTTGGGTCATTGTATTATAACTATTAAAAGATGTCATTCTTTTTTAAATGGAATGGTATGTGAGTAAGTTATACTACAATTGTATATAGACCTCAAGAAAAGTATGCTTGTTTCTATCTCAGTTGTTTCTGACAACTCATTGTCTTACCCTTATAAATTACATTTAAAGATTACATTTCTTCTTTTCTAGTTTTGTCTACATAATTTTGTAGATATGTGGGGTTCCCCCTGGTGGGTGTCTTAATGATGTCTTGGTAAAAAGTTCAGGACCGTTTGTGACTCTTTGAACTGTTCAGACCGTAAGTGAAATGGTCGTCTGCCTATCTCCTCATCTGCTGCATTTTCACCAGGGCTCCTCAATCAGTCTGCCACAACCCTCCCCCCCAACCCATGCATCTCGTCGCAGCCACTATTCCAGACAGACCTGGGGACCGCCGCTGCCACCACTGGAGATAAACCATCAAAAACAAACAGAGCTCAGATCAGATGGCCAGAGTGGTGTTTAACCTCATGTGTGCTACCAACTCCCCCTGCCCTGCATTTAAACTAAGCCAGATCCGATGATAGACTCTCTAGCACTCCCATTGGGGTTTGACTAACTTCACTGTCAGCTGAGGGCTAAACTTGCCCCAAAACTCACCTCCACCCTGGGCTTTGATCACTGACCTCCTTGTCATCAGAGAAATTAGTGTGTCCAGCCCATGACTCTTACCTACCACTCCAATATTTTAATGGAATATTTTAGAGTAGACTTCTCAACTTCGGATGCATGCACCCAATGAGACGATGTAATTTGGCTCAAGTGCTGCAATGATATAAAATTTAGCCATGAGGTCGTGCTGCACTTTGCCTCTGCTATTGAAACTAGTACAAATGTCAAAGTACTGGCTGACAAATGATTTTTGAGATCTCAAAGGACTGAACTCAAATGTTCATTTCACATAATGCCTTTCTCATAGACAACTTTAACCTAGTTTTTAGTTTAATGGTACAAATTTCTGACAAATAATCAGGCTTTATTTTTTTAATTGAGGTCAGAAGGTACTCCTAATGTCTCAGAGAACACCAAGACTGATTAAAAAAAAAATTTTGGTATCAAGAAACCTGTGCAAGGAGTGAGTCAATACTGCAATTTCTTCATTAGATTTTTTCATGAACTTTTTTTGCATGTAACAATCATTCAATCTGGGGTTTTCCATAACCAGAGCAAGTACTGTCTTGTCTAAGTGCTGCAGGGATAGCTTGCAGGAGGGGCTAGGACCTGAAGACACTTAAGGTCATAGGTTCAAGCCTGTCTGAATTCAGACAACTCTGTGTCTGTGAGGGCTGACAACAGTGGTCTCTCTGACCTCCAGTCAGCTGGGATGTACCAGTCTCTGTGTGTGTGTGTGTGTGTGTGTGTGTGTGTGTGTGTGTGTTAATAGTAATGAATTTAGCATGTATTGGCAAAAGTCTGAGACATATATCTAAATTACAATTAATGGGTGTCATGAGTATCAAAAATGTACTCAGTGCTTCCATTTTAAATCTTAAATTATGGAATTATTTAAATATCTCCATAGAAGGGTTTCAATGGGAAAGGGTCGCGATACTCACTATTAATTTATATAAAGGTATATTGTTTATAAGTGTAGCTATATAGTTGAATATGATATTATTTTTAATGTCGGCATTTTTGCATATAATACAAAATTCTAGTTTGTTATCCTAAAATGCAACGGGTCGTAAAAATTCTGCACTGCAGCGTATATTTTCCTCCAAACACACTACAGTACCACTTGGTGCAGAAAATGCCAACTACGTTTTACTAATACTTTCAGGCTTCCTATACTACTGTGATGGTTTACTATTAAGCTTAATTTAATTCTAGAACCAAGATTCTACCTCAAATTTTCATTCTTTCAGCAGATAGGGCAGAAAAATTCTATTTTATAATTAATTTAGTGTAGGAAGTAAAAACGTTTTATTCAAAAAAAGGTTCATTCTTGTTCCTGCTTTGAAATCATATATTAAATTGCATAAAAATCCAAATATTTATGAAAATATTGACAAATATGAATACGTTGACAAAAAAGATTTTAAGTTAGAAAATAAAAACTTTATTTTAAAATATACACACAGGAAAGTAACAATGCAGCAGTAAGCCTAAACTCAGAATTCATTTTCACAATTCATACAAAAGCAATAAATTGCTGTGTGGCACATTCAACGTGTGGGAAATATTTAATTTTTATCGAAAATATTCATAACTTTTAGAGAAAAAAATATTTTACTTTTAATGCTTTCCACTCATATTTTTCAAGCAGAAGTGTATTTACATTGAAAACATTTGATCATTTCTGTTGTTACATAACGGTTATAGATACAAAAGGAACCCTTTGTGCCACACAACGAAGAATACGCTGAATGCTTTAGAGGTATGTTCAGGTTAAAGGTCTGTTTATGCTTTTCCCGGTGTGGCCATAAGCTGCCAGTGCCCAGGCATCTCCCTGCTTCCTGTTTGTGTTTGGGGTTCTCATCCGCGCTTCTCCTCGTCCATGGCTGAGGCGTGTTTCCTGTTTGTGTTTGAGGTTCTCATCCGCGCTTCCCCTCGTCCGTGGCTGAGGCGTGTTTCCTGTTTGTGTTTGAGGTTCTCATCCGCGCTTCCCCTCGTCCGTGGCTGAGCCGTGCTTCCTGTAACCTGTTACTGCATCACCCCTGCTCATTCATTTGCACTGTTTCCAAAACAAGTGGCTGTCTCCCGGGTTCCGGCTACAGGACGCAAACAGGTGCTAAGCCTGATTGGCTAACGCTTCCCATTGCTCTGTTGCCTCATCGTCCTCCTCCTCAGAGCTTGAGTCGTCGTTGTAGAAGTGGAGTGTGGCCTGTACGGGGAAGCTGGCCAGAACCTTCCTTCCTAGGTGAGACAAGTACTCTTGGGTCCTGGACTTGGGCATGCAAAGCCTAAAAAGACAAATAAATAAATAAATAAATAAATAAAATATGACATACTAGTTATGTGTGGGTAAAAAAAAAATAGATCTAAGATTTTGACATTAAAATACACTTTTTTTTCCAACCCTTTATCTTAGTTGCGGTTTACTCATGAACGGATGGGTTATGCTGCAAGACTTGCTGCAATTTACAGTTATTATTTTCAGGTTTCACTTCTCTCTCTATAACTTCACAAAGTTGTGAGATTAATTTATTGTGTTCCACGTGCTCCAGCTGTCGACATGCACATGACTCACTTTTCCACCTCAAACTTGTCATCAGAATTCTGAAATACGGGTGCTGGCTATAACTTGTCTAATCAGGTTACAAACCTTACGGGGTGCTGAAAACCCAAAGCACTTCTGGCCGTCATCTGTCTGTTGGAGGATGCCATGCTTCCAGAATCACACTATATAAAATAAAAAGTCTGCATAAGTAAAAACATGACATTTCTCTTAACGCATTTCAATTTTAAATCAATAATCAGTAAATTATATAGTCGATGAGACTATAAGAAAAACTCTAGAAAGGATAATAATAATTTAAAAATCAACATTTGTCTATATAGCCTACGTTTAAGAAACTGAAGTGACTTTCGTCTTTAAGTATGTTAAATACAAGTCACTAAATAAGTAAGCGGTTCTTGTCGTCAGCAGCCAAGTCGTCTCCTGAAAATGAATAAATATTTTACTTTTTCTTTACGCTTTCCAACTTCTGATGCTGTCTGGACCCACGGTCTCCAAATCGTTGGATAACTGCAAATATCCAGAAAAATATATTTTAAAGGGTGTTAATAAATCTCTTTTAATTTGCCTAAAAGCAAATATTGTTATGTATTTAGCTAATAAATCGTACCTTTTACTTTTTTCAGTGTCCATAGCCTGATGGGCTGATCCGCAACTTTGACGAAACCGAACTACTCGCGTCAAGACGTTGTGTGCAGTAGACTGCTGGTCCACACTGAGGGGTAGCATCCTGGATCTTAAACTGACCTAGTCGCAGCAAATTCCTCAAATGAGTTCCACTCGAAGAGGAGCGCCGTTTATCAAGGCTTTCTCGTCGGATCGGTCCACTTAGGTAAACAAGAGGGCTTGGCGAATGAAAGGGTAAAAGTTGGCCTGATCTATCTTGAGCACTCAAGTGGCCGTGTCACTGAACCGCCTAGACTCCTCACAAATTTTACGGGAAAAACCGTGGTTTTCGAACCAAGTTAAAAACGCAAATAAAGTTTTAAAGGTTGAAAAGGTTTGACAAAATACATTAATTCATTTAAATCTATTATTCGGCAAGTGTTGTTATAGTTTGCAGGGTAGGAGATGAGGGCATGTAGAATACCAATGTATTCCTCATGTCTTAGTTGATTTGCACAACAAGAAAACCAGAATTAAACGAATGACGGGTAATTGAATGAACTGTAAATGCCGTGAATGCGCTCTGGTCTCGCCGGATACCCTCTCGTGGCCAAATATGTAACTGCTGGTGCAATCACTTTCGCACTGATTAAACTTCGCGTGGTACCCTCTCGTGGCCAAATATGCAACTGCTGGTGCAGTCACTTCCGCACTTCTCCGTGACGGAACTTGCGCATCGTCTGATGGGAGGAGAATTTTGGCCAGCAACAAGGAAGCGACATTGTCGACTTCCGAGAAGGTAGAAGCCGCATGGGCTTCTGAACGACCTTTTCGATGTAACAAAAATGTTAATAACACTGTGTTACGTATATCTATGGGTGCGCTATCAGAAGTGCTACACGCTTGTTATTCGGAGCAATATACACAGACTTTGCGGAAACAGACGCAGTTTTACCTTCTGCACGTTGAAACCAGAGAAGCTTGAAAGAGGGAAACCGATTGGCAAGGAAAGTTTTAATAAACTGTACATTCCTTCCTTGCTCGAAGACACGGTTTTTCTCCAGTTGGGCAACAAAGCTGTTTACATTACAGAGCCGCAGGTGATTAGTTAGATACTATATAATGTTCTGTAGTGAATCGTAGTGTTGTCAATGTTGTCTGTGTCTTATTCAGGCCTTGACAGTATGACTGAATCGACTATGAATTGGAACGAATAAGCAAGCTCACCTGCCTTATCGTATATCGATTTATCCTTTCAGTGTTCATGTTTTGTTACTCTATTATTCTGTGTTTCTGATTATCAGCTAGCTAATTCCCGTTAAATCAAGTGCTTTTAGTGTGCTTTTATTAGAAAGCTAGTCAGCAGATGCCAAGAAATTAGCATTGCATGTATTTTTACGTCGTCTTTGATGACAATGTTTTTACCAGAGTTGTGTGTGATTTACCATCATGATTCGTGCAGCTATAAGAGCTATGACATAATATAGCTATACAGTAATTAATTTAATTTAGTGTTTTTAGGTTTGTGAAGACCTCAGCAAGTGGACACTGTTGGGGTCACCTCTGATCCGTGCGAGAAGGACAGAACATGTTGCTTTTCTTATAGTGGCCACCTCAGAACAAGAACAAGAAGTGGGCATAAAATCTCATACCCCTTCAAAATATAAAGTATGTATCTTTTATGATTCTCACTCTGTTATATATGCTCCAGTAAGAAATGTAGATTCATATGTGTATGGAACTATAGTCGATTAAGTTTAAGATTATATTAGAATTGATCATGTATACAAATTTGAATGTGTCTGGATAATGTATGGTAAATCCCACTCCTGGCCCAACAAATTATGTACCTGTGAGACCAATCCAGACAGACAAACTTGGTCCCGTGTGGAGCCAGATGCTTCAAACCAATCATCCAAAAGGGATATCTTTTTTCAGTAATTACTCTGATCTCTGCTGGAATGCAGCTATCTACCACCTTTGGCCCTCTCTCACTGTAAAAGCTCCTCTGGCCTTTGTTGTCTACTTGTTTTTCTGCAATGTCCAGCCAAGATAAGGTAACCAGCCACCCCTCTCTCAGTAGTGGGGGTGGGGGGGGGGGATCCCAGGCTATGATGGTGCACTTATTTGCAGAACTGTCTCCTCCAGCCAGGAAGCTGAGTAGAGTAGTATTGTCTCATTCCAGGGAGGTTTTTGTTTGGTCTTTTGTCCCTGAAGCACAGGTGTGTGACTCTGTGTAGGAAGATGGTAGACACCCTTGTTCGCTGGTGTGTGACTCTGTATAGGATGATAATAGACACCCTTGTTCGTGGTATGGTTGTTTTTTTTTTTTTCTCCTCCAAAAAGAGAAAGCTTATTAGCCAAGTATAGGAAGTCATGCTTGAAGAGGAAATGCAGTTCGTAGCAGATGCTGGGTCCTGTCACTTTGGATGTTTTTGAAAGACATTAGCTGATCTCTGTAACCTGAAAGAGCGCAAGGCAGGGGTGGGGGCAGGATGGTTTTAGCAGGAGAGGAAGCAAGGATCACCGATCTCGCCGCTTGGCTTGCACTCCCACCCCACCCCGGAGCTCCACTCTAAAAACAAACTGTCATCTCAGCTAGGCTGTTGACTGAAGAGTTCAAGGCAGAGGTTCTCAGCCCTGGTCCTCTTTGGCCGCAGTGTCTGCAGGTTTTTTGTTTGCAGACACTGCGACGGGGGGGGGGG
>JAOVYW010062013.1:4343-22153 GCA_025775045.1 Hiodon tergisus
TGCTCAGTGGGAACTATGTGCTGGGATGCAAATGGGTGACAGTTGTAGACGTGAACCATTCTGCCGTTTTTTCGGATGAAACGAATCTATCGCCACCCGGCTTACTACATTGCTGTTTCGAAAAATATAACGCGTCCTTCGCAGAATACTCTAACTTGAGCCTCAGTCTTAAATTTGACCCTAGCTAGCTACCTATCTTGATCGATATCACATGCCGAGTCGTCTTGTGATGTTCCGGCAAAATGGTTGGGCTGGGGACCACAAATTAGTTCCACTTCCTGATATTTATAAAAACATTTATTTCCCATATCATGTTGTTCTACAAAGAAGTATTATTCTTCTTTGGTCGTTAATTATTCGGCATACTACAAAGTATGACGGCTGGTTCCTTAAGCATGAGGTCAAATATTTTTTATGGTTTACTTTACAAAATGAAAAAGACAGCTGTAAATTCTCGTTTCTGATATAATAGGTCATGTTGTATGTCAGTAAAGTTATATCACTTCTGATTGGTCCAACTCGACCATGGACGATTCGTCCAATCAGAAAAATCTCGAATCACAACAAAGTGGATGGAAGGTACGGTCTCACTAAAAGCCGAGTGTTTCAAGTCTGACGTCAAAATTTTAGGCGTGGCCAACAGGGTTGCGCGAGCTAAAGGGAATTTAAGCACGTCAAGTTCAAATTTATTGTAACTTCTCTTTAGGTATGCTTAACGTGAACTTCTGCACAACCCTCCGAGGTGCGTAAGTGTCTCCTACACCGATTTACAACGTTAAAATTGGTTCCTTGAAAATGACATATAAAGGTTTTTTTTAGATAAGCTTAACTGCAAGCCTGATAGCTGATGATGGAAGATCAATCCGGTAATGAAAGTAAGATGTATTAATTCTTTTAAAAAAACGACAAATTGTATTACAATATCAGAGACGCTGCATAAAAATGACAGTTTTCATGTACCTAACACATTATCTAGAAAGTAAACACTGCAAAAGGTACTTTATTTTAAATGCCTAATCCAATTTATTTTTACATGTACTTACGGTGACACCACTTCAAAATGTTAAATATTTTTGCTATTTAATATTGTGAATTATATTTAATTTAAAATCATAGGGCATTTAGCCTCACTGGGTCTAGACCATCTCGGTGTGACCATTGGAATTGTAAACCAAGTCTAATTTATATTTAAATTTATTTATTTATTTATTTATTTTATAATTAACATTTGAAACCACTTCTTTTCCCACATATCAAGTTTCTTCTACAGCTCTGGCGCACCCCACAGGTAGTCACGTTCTCCCCAGCAATCTTACTGAATTCCAGAGATACCCACTAATATATTGTTGACCTACATCAACCCCTAAAAAAAAGTTATCAAAGCCGTTACCAATGCATTTGGACGTTAAAAACAATTGCATAAAACAAATCGTGTTCCTGGATCAAGGGGCATAATAGGGAAATGTGTTTCCCCCATTTCAGTTCTAGTTTTAGGAACACACGGGAACGAAGATCTGTCAGTAAGGAACAGAGATTTAAAGGGAGTTGCCCTATCAATAATTTGTTTACAAACATTTACTAGTGCCTTAGCCACCTGGTGGACAGAGAGGTATATTGCACCGAGGCATGAAATTCACTGTGATGGGTTAGTGAACTGGATTTGGTAATTAATCTTAGAGCACCGTGATGCACTGTATACAGATTTTTTAGGTAAATTACAATTAGAATCAAGATTTGTTCCTAAATAAAAATCTCATTTAAATTTTAGTTTCTTTGTCAAATTTCCAATGTGCTTATGGGAGGAGACCCTATAAATTTGTTGCCCTTCTTAAGTTTTAATCTGCAAGAGTGCCTGTCTGCACTAAATGAAAAGACAACCATTAATTGAGTGTTTGAGTTGGAAAAGTTGCTTTTGAATTGAAGCCAACTGTAAATGATGAAATGCCTTCATTGGCGCATATCTAAAATGGCACACTGGGGGAACTTATTTTGCAAGCATTCAAAAGTCATATTTCATACCCTCATGCACACACATTGTGTTATGTCAGAAACACTTAATCCAACCTATTGTAGCCTTTGCAACAACAGGGAATCAAATCCAAATCCAAGAATCAAAATGGTTAAACAGCGGAGGGTGATGATCTGAGGGGAGTGTAAAAAAAGACAGTTGTTGTGTGTTGGGGGTGTCTTTGAACTGAAACACTAGTGTAGTCTTGAGCAGCAGAAGTAGCAGTTGGCTAGTCTGCTCCCTGTTATGCAGATGTAAATGGTGGGAAGGAGTTGGGGTTACCCATCTTCCCAGTAACAGATAGAGAAAACGGTGGGAAATTAAGCACTATGATAAATGGACCATGTTTGGGGTCAATGTTTCATCTCTCATGAGTTTTGATATGCGTACAACAGAAGCTGCCTGATTCACCAGGCAGGAAGTGGATTAGAACAATCTGTGTTAAAATGGCACGTAGTGGCACATTTATTCTTAATAAATTATTTTTGTTATTATAAACTGAGTTTGTCAGTTCTTCATCATCCCAAAAACCAAAAGTAAAGAACTCCTAGGAGTCTGCCTTGGCCTTGGCTACCGCCACTCGACAAGCACTGTAATTTCAGCTGAGAGAGGGGACAGCAATACAAACAACAGCCGCACACATCACTTCATATTCATGGCTGTGACAAGCCTTGGCATCTTCAGGCAACAAACAGAGAGCTTTTAGTTAGACATAAACCCAGTCATCCCACAAACCCTGAACTTTGACCTTCAGTGCCAGAGAACATGCAAATAATATCTTTATCTTAGTTTACAAGAGATTGATCTGCTCAAAAGGTTTGTGCAAGATAGTTTACATTTATCTTACATCATCTGGAAAGATTGTGTAAGTCATTTTTGTAGCATACAATAGACATGTAAACAGTTGTCTACAGGGACAGATAAAGAACATTCAGCATGTGTAAACGCCGCGGTCTATTGTTTAAACACTAGCCGTTGTGTATCAACAATGTTTTAAAGAGCTAAAATGATAGATTACTTGGAATAAACAAACCATTTTATTCAAATGTATCTATCCTTAATTTTCTAGAACTGCTTCATTCAGTTTGTAGCATTAAATGTAACAATATAATGTAACCCTTTACTGCTTTCTTCAGTACATCGGTAAATTACATAGGCTACAGAACCACATACACTATTGCATTACATTAAATCATTAAAAAAATGCTAAACACGTCAAATCATAATAAATCAATATTGATGGAAGACAGAGGACTTGGGGTGCACAGCGTCTCCATGCAAGCTTGTTTTAAACAGACAAACACTTGCGGGTCCGACAACAACACACTTCAGAGCAGGGATCGGCAAGGTGTCCGTGGTAAAACGTTTGAGGTCTGTGGCTCTGCTGTTTGCTATACACCCCCCATGTCCGTCACTGAGTCCGGTAATTTTGTTAAGTGTCCGTTGCGCAACTTAGTGGTTTCGACCCCTGCTTCAGAGTCCAACTGTGTCTGATCCCTGTGTACAGGAACAGATATATATACTGTATATGTATTTTCACTTGTGGCGAACTTCCCAGCTATATGACCGAAGCCTGGGCACGTTTTTCATCATCGCGGCACATTTTATATCTGCATTTTCTCCTCCCCAAGTTGGAGAGGACTTGCATTCAATTCAAATCCAATACAATGCAGGTTGTTCATTGGTGAATATAATTTCAAATGTTATGATTGAAACATTACTTTTATATAATAACAACCCCTTCGGCGTGGGGCATGCCGTTACTCGCAGAATTGTGAAAACCGCCAATCAGTATCAGAGACAGTTTAAAATAAATCACCACTTCTTTTATTGTTGAATAGAGATACAAAAAGGGACACGAGAAAGCCATGGTCAAAAAAATGTTGCAAATAATGTCAAAACATCTTAAAATATAAGATTCTGTGTTCTGAGCACATTCTGGGTCAGAGTATTCTATGATGAAACATATGCAAATATTTTGAATTATGAAAATGTGAAGCAATTCAACCACATTGACATCAGGGCTTTTAATGGTCTGAGTCTAGGCCCTGGTTTTCAGACTTCAGTTCCACTGGTATGTCCCTTAATGCTATTCCAGCTCTCTGTAGAAAGCTACATTTCTCCAGTGAATTAGTTTTAATTAATTTTTAACAGGCAAGGGTTATAGTCTCACTTAATAGTTTTAAAGCACATGGAAAGCTGACTAAAGCTGAAAAGGCTCAAACAGAGAATTTCATATTATTTAATACTAGAATAACTTAGTATTAATAACAGTCAAGGATTCCATGAGACGTAATAAGGCAAAGTCAGTCCCTCAGTAACACCTTGGCTCCTTTATTTGTGTTGTTTGTGTTGAAAGAGTGGGTCCTGAGCAAAGAGCTCCTTGATGAAGATCGATTTGCTCTTGGACTCAGCAGGGCATTGCTTTGAGATTGTGCTTGGGAAGGGTTGAATGGCTGGCTCCTTCTCGGATTCCTCAGTGTCGGGGAAGACGGGCAGAGTGACTGGATGGTGGGGATCTGAAGCAGCAGGGTGGTCATGGAATGAAGGGATGGTCATGGGCTGGTCCACGGCAGGGAGGTAATGCACTACGCCCTGTGGGGCCTTGGTTGGCTTTTTGTGGTCATGGTCGTGATGGTGGTGGTGATGCTCATGAGGATGGAGATGTTTGTGCTGATGTGTGTGGTTGTGTCCAGGGCCGTGCTCGTGATGATGGTGATGGTGATCTGTGTGGTTATGTTTGTGGTCGTGTTCGTGGTCGTGTTTGTGGTCATGTTCGTGGTCATGTTTGTGGTCATGTCCGTCACCATGTTCATGGCTGTGACCATGTTCCCCTCCTAGCAAATGCCTCTGCTTTTCTTTTTCCGCATCCTGTAAAGACAGAAGTATACTTTTGGCTTAGCAGCATTTTCCTAACTAAATTATAACAAATTAGTCGCTAATACCTGTAATTCCATATACTTTTGATATAAGCGCCGACAGACATTCAACAACACAAAAAAACTCTTAACGCTATTCATGGTTCTTTACCGGAGATTCAAAGATGTCACAGGTCACAGTGACGTGTTCTTCCCCCCTGGACTGAATGTGGGAGCCTTTGCAGTGGCCTTTGTGCTGTTGATAAAGATTAAAAAAAACGGTTTATTTTTAAAGTAATTACTCTGGATAACTGGTTAAGTAATTGTTCCAGAATATTCACAGAGTTGTTTTGCAAGAGTAATTCTGATATTTCTGTGCAGGAGCCAAGGAGCTGTCGATTAGATTGCTGTTTGTGTGACATACAGCAATCTGAGAAATTGATTGTAATGATTTTAATCTCGAAAAACAGTATTTTCTAGTCCCACTCACTGCAAACTCGCATTCCATCAGTTCACATTTAGCAGCTTCTTTGACATCTGTGCTGTTGGAGCAGACTGTCTCCTGAATGGTGAATTCCACAAAGTAGAATGTACCAAACCCTCCCTTGAACAGAAAGAAAGAAAGTAAAGAATACATTGGCAAATTAAGTTAATGAGTAAAAGTTTCTGATGACCTTCATTAGATCTGTGGCATGATCACGCTGGCTCTAGCAGTGTATCTCAAACATACCTGAAAAGACGCTCTTGTGACGTTCAATAGACCAAAATAGTTTGCTTTTTCACTGATATTATTGTACTTTTCTAGTGACTCCTTCACAGCTTTCGATACATTTGTATCATCCAGGGGTACCAAAGAAGGACAGTCAGGGCAGATTTGGTGGATTTTAGAAGCCGGAGCTAAAAAGGAAGAAGAGGGTGTTTCAAAAGGCTTTCGCTTGGTATATTCAAAAATTCTCAATTTCCCCGGAAAGTTTAAAGCAGCTTGCTTACAAAAAGAGATAGACCCAGGACTTACCCGGTCTCACTGTGCAGCTGAATGAGTACAAACGGACAGCTCTCTGAACTTTGTTTATGTAGATTGTGGCCTTGCACTGACCATAGACCTGGTCAGCGGAGAAAGAAAAAACATTATTGCTAATCTTCTCCATGATGTTAGAGTGATTTTTGTTTTAGCTGTTTATTTTAAGAGTCCCATACCGGTAGTTCTTCCCTGACTTCGCAACTCTTCCAGTCCTTCCTACTGAGGACATGGCACCTGGTCTCTAGAACATCCAGCGTCAAGTAAAAGACAACACCCATGGGTCCCTAAAAAGAAAACTCAGCTTTTCTTACAGTGATTTTAATTGGAATTTGAGAAGACAATATATTTTTTAGCAGTAATTTTAAAATGTGATTTTCTTAGGAATCATCATCAGCTCTTACATGCTGCATTTGGTTGACGTTGCAGAGACGGTTCAGGCTAAAGACGTAGCCCTCTCTGCGAGCCTCGTTGATCTTGGTGAGGGCCAGATCTGCGGCACCCAGGGTAGAGGGGTCCTGGCAGGAGCCTGGCTTCAGAGGGCTGGCTGGCGCCCCGTAGGCACAGGCGCACATCAACACTAGCAGCACGCAGCGCTTCATGCTGGAGATCTGGTCGCACACTCTTGCAGGAGTGTAGAGGGCAGCTCCGTTGCTTAAATAGTCCTTATTAGCATCTCATATCTGCTGCGGCTGTGTGCATCATTGATCCCTGTCCCGTGCACTCATTGATTGGTAAACAAGACCTTTCCTCCCTTTCTCTTCTTCCTTCCTCACCATCAGCCTCATCTAATCTCCTAAACCTTCATCTCTTTGTCAGGCTGATTCTACATACACTTTAGCTTGCAGTTTAGCATTGAATGAACAATGTCTTGGTCATCCAGCATGTAGCGTAAGTAAGCAAGGGCGGTGTTTATCACTTTCAGCCTTAATATGCCTATCGTGAAGCATGTCACTATTTGCCACAAAAATGCTGGAATTCTTAATCAACATGTTCTTTACAGAGTATTTAGTTAGGGGGGGGAAATGCTGAATACTAAAAATAAAATTAAATATTAACAGGGTTGTATTTGTCCAGGGGGTTTACATGCACAAGGATTATTGACCAAAGTTTTTCCAGAAAACGTAGTAATATTATGTTTGGTGGAATGGTGTTTTAAGTATTAATTTGATTGACGGTTACATAAGCGGCATATGTGCTGCATCTTGATGCATCTCGGGGGGGAATCCAGTGTGGATCTCGCAAAGAGCCTTTTAAAAGTCCTTGTCAAGTGGAATATGCCTTGTTTTAGAGCTAATTTCCGTTTGAATGCTATTAAAAATTCCCTGAAGTTTCATTGTTAATAATGTTGACTTGATTAAAATATTTTAAGCAATGCAGGAAAACGTCCAACAAGACATTTTATTTGAACTGTACTATTCACAAATCAATGTTACAAATAAAACAGGCATGAGGCATTTACACGGATACCACTGTTAACATCTTAGCCCCTGTGTTTTTGTGATTGAGAAGAAGAAGCTCCTTTTGGTAATACATGAGGTGGAGGGCCGTGGACATGTGGTTTATGTGGAAGGGTGTATGGGGGATTTTGGATAGGAACAGATAGGATGGATGGAGGGAGGTATTTTCACTTGGTCTTGGCAGTGAGGGAATGGATGGTCATGCACAATTGGTCTGATGGGATCGGGGTGCTCCGGAGAATGGGGCATGTGTTGATGGGGTTCCTTGTGGGGGTGGGGTTCCTTATGGGGGTGGGGTTTTTGGAAAGGTGGGAGATGGGGTGGACCAGCTGGGCGCGTGTGTTCACCAGCCTGGTCGTGATGCCCATCATGCTTTCTGCATGGCCCCCTGCGGGCCGGCTGGTGATTGGAAGGGGGGTGCCCGTCATGTGTTGAATTCTGAAATGGATAAAGAACACTTATCATGTAACAATCTCCTAGCAACCATAAACTTTAAGTTTGGAGAATCATGTTAAAAAAAGAAAAAACTTATTGCTAAACACTCAGTTTTAAGTCTGAGAAACTACATGATAGAGTTTTTTGTGACAAAAGCAACTGAGCAAAAAAAGATGACCAAATTTACTTTGACTTTTCCTGGAAAAGATTAAGTGTTACTGCATCGGTATAAGAAATAGAATACCTGTGCATCATAGATCTCACAATCCACAAAGACTTGACCATCTCCCAGCAGCGTGGACGTACAGAAACCATGGTGCTAGGAAGAATATTGTGTGAATAGAAGGAGACTGTGCATCAAACACTAATTTTTTAACGAAGGAGAGATTCAATGGGTGAAAAAACAGCATACCCTTACAGCAGTTGCAGATTTGTTTCTACAGGGAAAGCTAGAAGTCTAGGTTAACCGAATGCTCTTGAACTGAGCTGTGGAGATGCAGGAACCAGTGCACTTACAGCTCCTTCCTTGCAAAGTGGTGTACAGTGGCTGGATTCCTCCGGCTTCACTTGGCGCTTGCACTTTGTCTCTACTATTGCAAATTCAGCAAAGTAAGACTGACCCAGATACATGTACTGTGAAAGAGAAAATTGCAATGGGTTAGCACTATGATCACAACTCAGTAAA
Source organism: Hiodon tergisus (assembly GCA_025775045.1). Lineage (NCBI taxonomy): Eukaryota > Metazoa > Chordata > Actinopteri > Hiodontiformes > Hiodontidae > Hiodon > Hiodon tergisus. The sequence goes on from JAOVYW010062013.1 coordinate 12,808, forward strand.
TCACTGAGTAAATCACTGCAAGAGGTGTGTAGAATTAACAATTAAAGGGTCATTTTTTAAACAATAGAATCCCGAATGGAAGATCAGGGGCAGTTTTTCGTTTCATTCTGGGTAACAATATTTGAAATATAGGTGTACTGGGAGCAATGTACTTGTAACCAGAAAGTTGTTCAAATATTAGGAGGGGAAACTGTAGTTGCGCATTTGACTGAGATGCTAAACCACAATTGTTTCAGTAAATATCTAAGTAACTTAATAATGGATGAAGTGTAAACTTGTATGCAAAGTAAGCAGCAATGGGTGCTTGCTGAGGAAATCAATATAAGAGTATATTGTTAATGGGCTTATAAAATATTTGACCAATATTTAACCAAAATTACGCTAAGAATAATTTTACCTGTGCCAACAGCACATGCATATTGCTTAAATGTTGAGTACACAGCTTACACAATACATTCCTGGCACACTGTAAGTGAAGTGTTTCGGGGGCTCTACCTGTGTGGACAGCCTGCCAACCTCCCAAAGTCCGAAGTAGGAGGTGAAGTTTGATTGTTCATTGAATTTCAGCAAGGCCGCTTTAACGCTGTCCAGTCCTTTATGTTCATGCAAGGGGATGAGGATCGGGCAATCTGGACAAATTTTGACGATGTCTCTCCCCGATGCTGCAGGGAAGACCAGAAGCATGTATTTCTTTAGCTATCGAAACGGAGGCTAACAATTTAAAAACCACACTGTACTATTGCACTCCATCTACTTGGGAAGGATATTGGTCAAAATGTTAATTTTGTAACATAGGATTTGTTTTAAAAATGTTTTTATTGGGAAGGGTTACGACGCTTATAATGTCCTACCTGGTGCGGACGTGCATGAGTATTTAGTTACAGTGGCTTTCCCACTTTCCACAGTCAAGGACACACTGCAGTTTGCCTGAACACTCTGTATTGGGTGAGATATGGATATGCATGTGCATTCCTCTTGATTAAAAAAAAAAATCAACCTAATGTTCTTATTGTGAGATTTTCTTTGTTTTTTTTAGAAAAACTTACCGTTTCATGAAATTCTCGGACGTCACATTTCTCTACTGCTGTAGGGCTCATAACGTGGCATTTGGTTTCTTGTAAATCCAACTCCAGGTCAAAATCACAGTCGGTTTCCGTCTGTACAAAAACTGAATTGAGTTGGCAATCATATTAAAGCACACTAAAAGTGTGTGTCAACGCAACCCTTACATTGCATGGAGCAGTAACCTTTGACAATGCATTAGAAACATATGGAAACAGGAAGCAGACTATGCTGTAAAAACAGGCAGACAGATTCATTGTACAAAAAAATAACAAGTTGTCCATGGATTTGTATAGTGCTTAGTATACCTCAGCCTTAAGTGTGCTTTAATTAATTAATTAGTTCATAAGCCCACCCCTCCTGCTCCACTCACCCGTTTTTGCACTTCACCGGACTCGACCTTACTGAGTTGATACTTGTAGCCGTGGTGGTGCTGAGTGTTGATTTTGTGCATAGCAACACGGGCGGCGGCCTCTGTACCCAGGTCATCGCATGTAACCAAGGCAGGCACCTCAGGAGTCTGACTAGCAGCAACAGACGCCACCAGAACCAACAAGGACAGCACTACGAGTCTCCTCATGGCTCTCGAGGCAATAACACAGGCAGAAAACAGACTCTGCCGCTGTGCCTACGGTATTTATATCCGTTTCTGTCATTCAAACAAGACGGGAAAAAGTAAACATCATTTTGCCTGGGGTACTGCCAATATAAAGCACAAAATACATGGTTGGTTTGTTGTGTTTGTGTACTTTCAGAGATGTTTCTTAGAGCCATCCAATTTCTATTTGCAAGGTTTTAAATTACTGTGCATTCTGCTCAAATGTGTCTCTGCTAAAAAAGCTTTTTGAACTTCTTCTTTTTGAAGAATAAAACTTCCTTTAATGTAAAGTGGCCATTCAGGAAAACTAACCACCAACAAGGTAGTATTGTTAATGTAGAGGGGAACTTCTCTGTCTTGTAAAATTATAGGATAGAAACAGAAAGAAGCTGTTCTCAATTGGTAGGATTTTGTGGAGGAACAATTTCCCGTAAATGTGTGGCACAAATGTTTTTTGTTTTTCCCCACAGAGGAATGAATGTGCACACTAAAGTTTAATTTATCATGGATTTCTTTAATCCAATTTGCAAGTGTGAATCATTAACTTATGTGTGGGAGGGTTGGAAGAGGTCATTAAAAACACTAAGCGCTACACACACAAAAATCAATGTACTGGGTCCACCAGATTCCGTATGCTGACTGCTAAGATAAGATGACCTTATTCCAAGCACACCACATGCCTCCTCCAGCTGGAGGCTTCGTCCCTTTAACTTTTAATGTTTAACTGCTCCTGCATGTCCTGGGGGTCACTGACAGAGCACACTCACACTTTACCACGAATCGGTATTAATGCTTTTAGTGAATCAGATAGCTAGTATTACAAAACCTAAGCGTGGCTTAGCATTGATGAGATATACAGTGTGTTGTCATTTTAAAAAGTGCCATTGTTTGTACAATGTTTTTTTTTTTCTTTGATAACATAAGGAATATAAATTATGAAGAGTGGATAACGTGTTTTTTTAGGTGAAAAATGGGACACCTCACAGATGTATCAATTATAAATATATAAATATAATATAAATGGCCTTTGTATAATAATAGAACCTTTAATACCGAATTCAGTTGCACGCGTTTGTATTGAGAGCAATCAGTTTTTGTTATGAATCGGAAATTTGAAAATTGCCCCCACAAATAAATAGACATTAAATTTACTATGAGGCACTCACCTGACATCTATTGATAAGACTGATTGAACACTAGGGTGCTATAGCAGAGTTCACTGCTCTGTAAGCACCGGCTGTCTGCTGAGTAGCTGACTACTCACCCTGTAAACGTCACTGCGGCCGGTTGCTCTAATAAACTTAGTTTTGAAACCTAATCCCCAATGTATTTTGGGACTGAAACACCTTCCCAAACCATCAGGGGCTAGTAAATTTAATTTGCTGTTTGAACTGCAGTCTAAATCCTCCCACTAGAATCCTCCCTCTTGGAGACTTTCCATTGTCAACCACTTATCTTAATACTGTAAACAACGCTAACGTTCCAAAGTCGAGACAAAATTCTAAATAAAAATGTACCTTATCTGTATCTCTCTCTCTCTCTCACGTATCAATAGCATTAGCCAGGTTTTAAATTGCTATTTTTCCTTCGAAAAAACAGTGAGTAATGCAAAATCGATGACTTTGAAACCAAAACCTAAAGTGATTTTCCAAGGCTGAACAAAATCAAAGTATTCATATATTGTAGTTACAATGCACAGAATATGCGTAATGGAATTTATGTCAGGTTTGCTAGTTAAGGTTTTTTTTCCATTAGATTTCTTCTACCAGCGAAAAGTGGATAATGGAAACTGCTGGACCACTGATGAATTAAAGTATATTTAATTGCTAACCAGTTTTCCAAGGCTTTCTTTCCATAAAAAAATTATCTTGTTCTTGTTCATGTGGGAAATGGTTCTGCCTGAAGGATTATAAAATTTGAATTTAACAAAAGCAGTGCGGTTCCTCTCTCCCATTTGAACATTTTCCCCTTAAATACAGAACCAGATTTCCAAAATAGTATAGTAATTAATGCAATTAATAAATCTGGGGCTGTGCTCGAAATCACGATTTCCAATACAACGTGAAAAAAGTCACTTAATGGCCTAGCAAAATCATTAAATAATCTCCTGCCTGGAAGATGGTAGAATATATTGTGGTTTTTGCTATTGGTAAAATAACACACAACCGGAGTTTTCAGAGAAAGAAAAAGTATTCTACCCTTATTACAAAAGAGTTGGCAGCAGGCACCAAATTTTGAAATCGACATTTGTCATGTGTTTGCGAAGACTGGCTGGGCTCTCACAAATGTTTCGGATGGATCTAACTCGTTAAAGATCACCGCCAGTCAATGAAAATGTATTATGAAACAACCTGCAAGAAAGGTGAACTTAACGAAGTGTTATATGGAATATATCATTTCCTAACATATAAATTACCCAAAATAAGAGAGCGATAAATAACACCTCAGTGCTGTTGATTCGTTGATTTGTCTAATGCTTAGGACTATTCAGTCCATGTTGACGGTAACCCATAGGGCCTCAGATTTAACAGCAGGTAAAATTTGGTAAACAACATTTTGCATGTCTGACTACTGATTATGTACGATGCATACAAAACTAAAGAGCTTTGGTATTTAACATAAAAATGTAAAATGAATACCTGGTTGGACATTCTTAAAATTACTTTAGATAAAGCTAGAAAGCAATAGATATTAAAATTATTCGTTTTCAACAACAACCCTGCTGTACAACGTTCTATTGTAGACATGTATTTAATTTGCGGTACCCTTGAACCAAAAGCAATGCATCTGCTTAGTTATGAGGTGTCAAACACAGTTACTTTAAAACGTGTTTTTAGATGCACATTTAAATAAATGTTACACATTTTTTCCAACGTTCCCCTTAACAGTTCGTAATTTAGCCGCTTTGTTGCTCTGTCATACCGCCACTGTAAGTAAAATAACCTGAGATTTAAGGTAAATAATGCAAGGTCGTTATATATTAAATATATGGATGAAAGCAAATCTAGATGTAGATTTGTAGATTAATCTCTTGGCTATAACCCAGCTATTTAGACTGACCTCTGATATAACCATCTTATGATCAAATTAGATTTATTTTAAGAATTTAATTTAGGTGTTTAATTTAGGAATTTAATTCAGATATCCAGGAAAACTATTTTCTAAATAATGTAACAGGAAAATAATTAAACGAGAAATTCATTAAATTCTTATGACTAAATATGGACAAATTGTTAGCGTATTGATTGTGCTAATAAACTGGATTATCATTCTGAGCTCTGGAGGCAACTGCTCTACACGGTTGTGTAGCGAGGAGCACCAGGGCAAGAGCGGAAGGGCGAGCGAGCGCTAGGGAAGACAGACATGAATTCTGGGATGTTCGGAGCCACCTCTCTCCTTAGCCGATGATGCTGGTATCTGAAGCCCAGGGGGGGGCGTGCGATGACGGCCCCTAGCTCCTCGGAGGACTCAGAGTTTGAATTGGATTCAGAGGAAAAACTAGATGGCACGTGTGGCACAGGGGTGAGGAGCTGAACGCTGCGGTCTTTGGGGTTCATAGCTGTTTGCAGGGGGTCGGACAGCTTGGGGAGGTGAACTTCAGTGACAGAGGCTTTAGACTCTGTGTTTGTAGGTTTCTCAGGCCGCGTGGCTGCTACAGCTTGTCCTATGCTTCCCACTGCAGTCCCAGGTATCTGCAGGAAAACAAAAGTAATCAATCATCTCCAAGTTACATATTTTATATTCTACAGGACTCATCTTCAAATTAAGGATATACAAATAACAAATGAGTGCATTTTCGGGTCTGAACGATTATCACTGTACATTTTGGTCTGGATATTATGTCTGCCAGACAAATGTAAACCATACTTAATTGTATTGTACAAGCTTTATGGTTGCTCAACATTAATAGACTTATTTACTCTACCTGATGGTGAAATATTTCACAGGACACTACAACATCTGGCTCATTCTTTCCACGGCTGTGAACGGCTCCTACACAGAAACCCGCAGTCTAAAACAGAATGCATTTTGTGTCGGTAAGAAACCAAATGAAAAGATTCCTAAAATTGTTATGGTACATTCTTGCATGGATATTAAATGTGAGTTTTTGAAGGAAAATATACTGGTTCTTAAATGGCAATGAACATCCAATTTATTTCCCAGTTTATTTCAATCATTTATATGCTATTGAAATCCTACTTCAGCAAACAAGAGAATAAAATAAATTAAAATTCAGTGACAACTTGCATGCTAATGAGCCCTGGCTCTTACAGTGCTCCCCAGATCTGGTGACTTGCAGAGTCCGGCATTCAAGAGCCCGAGGGTGCACTCTGTATCCTGGATGGTGTATTCGACAAAGCTACTCTGCATTAGCGCACTCTTGGCCAAAACCTGTGAATGTTGAGGACAGATCAACGGTCACCTTTTCACTACTGATATATCGGCTTTCAAGTGTTTGGGAAGAACTGCCGCACCTGTGAGGCTCTGGTGATATCCTGGAGAGTGAAGAGTGTAGGCAAGTGGTTCTGTGTGTTGTACTTGTGGAGAGTAAGTTGAGCAGCCTGCAGGGCCTCGGTACTGTCCACAGGTAGGAGCAGGGGGCAGTCTGGACAGATCTTCAGCAACTCTTCTGGCTGATCTACACGGAGGAAATGCAGGGTAAAGCACTTAACTGTTCTATCGACAACTAAAGACTTTGCAGCTCTCACAGAGTTTTAAGCAATGATTCGTTTTTATCACACCCTGTGTTACACTTTTTGACATTAAGACGTTAATCGCTAGACTAACTATCATAACAATATGCTGAAAAAATTCATTCAGAGTACCAATCCTCAATAATATGTTTTATTGTGAAATGTTTGTAATTGTTATCATAAGTAAAATAAATTACAGGTTATTAAATTTAAACCAAAGCTCAAACCTATTTTATCAACAGTGTAACAAAGTAACAGTTTAAAAACACACAAATGTCAACTTGAATCCCATCAATGTGAATCCCAGCTCTTAATGCGTATCAGTGTATCTGTGAACTTTTCCTTCACATGTTTTGGTTTCAAATTATCAGCTGACTATATTGTGGTGTGGTTCACTATCACCAGTAGCTTTCTTCTCTAAAGAGCCCATCTATCCACTGCAGCATTTTAAAGTCGGCACATCCATCAAATTACCAATAGTCCCAGGCTAGCTAGCTGTATGTGACAAGATCAAAAGTCATGATGTGGTTTTTCACACAATTATATGACATCTATCCAACGCATACATATTTTCCCTTTTTAAACTTTATTAGGTATACCTGTGACATCACCTGTGACATTATTAATTGGTGATATTCTGCAGAAAACCCATGAACACTAAAATAAATACCTGGAATAAGTGTGCAGTCATAGCTGTGCAGGTATGAAAACCCTCTTGGTGTATGAAGTATAGTAGTATTGCAGTTCCCAGAAATTTGCTGAAATAAAATCAGAAGCATTACTAAAGTAAAAAATTTTTTTAAACCCAAGCAATGTTATTACTTCATAAACTTAAATATCGAAATGTATTTAAAAACTTTTTTCCAGTTTACTTTGCTATTAGGCTAGTCTGTAGCACTGTGGTTTTCAAAATATGTAATGACTACCCTGAAAAGTTCTATGAATCTATCTTGATTACTCTCAAGCTAATTGTGCATAGACACATGAATACACATATCTCCCACACACAGACGACTTTACAGGGTACATAAATCTTACTGTTTCTCTGAATGGTCTAATGTCACAACGTTTCCATAGTTTGGGGCTCTTTACGTGACACTTTGTCTCCAGTACATCTAAATTCATGTAGTAGACATTTCCAGAGGGACCCTACAAAAGAACGCATAGTAGCAGCAGTGAGGACAAAATATTAAAGCACAAACTATCTACTACTAACTTATTTTCAGTTTCTTTATTTCTTCTCCAGACCCGTTCTGAATCTGTAGCTTGTAACACCTGGGCAAGTATGTTATATATGTGTCCCCTGAGGTTGGATTGACCAATTTAGATCTGCATCACTGTCGACAGTGAGCAGGAGAGCTTGGTGTTGCATTGATTTTAAGTCCGCTTGAGCAGAACTCGGCTCCAGTTGGAGGGCAAGTCGGAAATCCGTTTATTCGACTTTTCGGGAATACCACTTGCTCGCGTTCGAGTTCCTAGGAGTCAGAAATTACAATAATTGCACGACACTTACTTACAACTTAGTCAAACACTTCATACTATCTATCTACATTATTCATTTTAAAGAACCTCTGCACTTGAAAAACACACTTTCAAAGCGCACATTTTGTCAGAAAATACGTTGTTGACTCGCCCTTTTCTTTTTTGCTGCAGCATAATTTGAGAAATATGTGAGAAGTGCTTGTAAACACGCAACATCAGACTTTCATAAGAAACAAATGGTTTGCGATGTCCAGGTTGTCTCATACCCACCTAAAAACAAGATATAGGAAATATGCCTGAGAGTTACGAATACATTCGACAGATCATTATTTTAGACATTTATTTATGTTGATGTGTTTATGTATGTACTTGGCTGTTGTAAATCTCGATAAGTCATCTTGGTAAATGTCAAATTGAATATTACGAAAACGATTTTTAAGTAAGAATGAGTGCGTTCTATATTGAGATTAACATTCAAATAATTGGGGTAAAATGTAGCCTGGCCTTTAAATTCATATCGAAAAAATTCAACCTACCTGTGCATGAAGATGAACGTTTGAAATTCGGTTGAGACTAAATTTGTATCCCACAGATCTATCTTCATTTATGTAGGTGAGACCCAAGCGAGCAATTTTCTCCACAATTTTGTCATTGCATGGCACTGGAACGATATCGCTTGACTTTCCCCACGAATTAACTAATTGAATGCAGAATAAAAGACAGGTTATTTTTTTCATTTTGAATGTTTTAGACCTGTTCGTTTTTTAAATGTCTATGGTCTTTTGCACCTTTTTAGACTGGACATTTATTTTTGATATCCACCGTCTTTCTGAACTGGATCGGACAAGGCTGGTTTTGTAATCTGGTTAAAAAGTGTAAACAAGTTGAGTTGAATTGAGGCCAAGAACCTCTAGTCTAGAATTCTAATTATCTTCGGTTAATATACATTTAAGTGTACGTAAGAATTAGTTCAAATAAAGAGCCTTTCTCATTTTATAAATTAAAATATTTACCTTAGCTAATAACCTGTTGTGTTTATATTATTCGTAGTTTTATTTAAATCTCAAATTAAACTCACATCAAGTTAATTAATCATCCAAATTCAAATAAAACCCAAAGAGTAGCGAAGTGCGTTAAAGGCCACTGAACAGTAAATAGTTTAACTGCTTCTTGGATATAGGAAAAATTTCAGTAATAAAAAAATAATTTTCAGTAATCAATGAGCAGTTACTTTAAACAATAACAATACAAGTTTGTGAAGTGGGGAGACACGCTACAAGCAGTTAATATCACATTACAAAATACAAACTTTGGACCAACAGAGAATTAATTATTTAATGTTTTATTAATTAATCTGAAGAAGAAAAAAAATCTGTAATGCATTTACTTATTTCTAAATATAATAAAACTACAAAATATGAACTCCGTCTCTTGTCCTAGGCCTCCTCTGGCCGTAGCCCATCAGGAAGTAATCATTGCTGAGGAGCCGATCCTCCTGGGCTGCTGTGTC
>JAOVYW010062035.1:0-22149 GCA_025775045.1 Hiodon tergisus
GCCCCCCCCCCCCCCCAAAAAAAAACAAAGGTCAGTAAAATTGTAACATACTATGGTCAGAAGTTATTTTTGTGCCGTTCCTATAAGAAACCGACCAAGAAAAATGATTACTGGGCTTCATCTTTTTGTATTGACCCTGCTCTTTGGGGGACTTCAGCCATCCGAAGCCAAGCCAAGACTTCTGCATCATCCTGACAGCAGCAGCCAGATGCTCAACCCCAAAAGATAAACTATGACCCGGGCTGCATGAAGCTTGCTGCAAAGGTGTATTCATGCATCTGCTTCAGTGGTTTCAATCAGTGGCTCCATTAGTGATTGCATTAGCGATGCCCTTTGACCCCTCGGCGGACGACACGCACACACACACGCGCAGTGTTTCTGAGCCGCCCAAATTCGCTCTCAGTCTCCACCCTTATGGACGCCATCTGAACCGATCGCTGATTTGTCTGCGGACAGCAGCCGAAGAGCCCCAGGCGGGCACGAACACTACATCACGGAGTGACAAGGCGACACAATGAAAAATGCTCTCTCCCACACACACAAATACGACACGGATACCCAATCCCACACAGGCGACGGCAACTCTTTCTCCGGAAAGCAGATCTCATCGGCAGGTGGGCAGCGGCGGTCACCACGACACTCGGGGCCACCTGGCGATGCTGGACGCCTCCGTCTCGGTTCAGTTTAGCCACGCGACGCAGCCAAAAGAATCGTGTTCCAAAAATTCGGTTCTGTGAAACTCAAAGCCGAGCCACTTGACGACCCCCGTTCCTGTGAGGTGCAGTTGTGGAAAAAAGAATGAAAAAGCAATTGTTTATTTGAACGTGAACATTGGGTAAGAGTTTCAGAGCGGGGTCGTGACACCGGATTGTTTTCCCTTCGTAATGAAAAGCATACTGAGAGCGCTTTAGTTTTGCGTTGTTAGTTATCCAACGCCGGCACCAGACAAATCTGCCTCACTGTGACCTATGATGATATTTGATTTCCAAAAGACTCCAGCACATTTTCCACATTCTACCCCTCCTCTCCTAGACCTTCACCGCTCCAATATTAATTAGACCAAAGCACATAATTATCTTGTCTCTCTGTTGCGCGGCTTAAAAATAGACAAAAAAAAAACCCTCTCTCTCGTCTGTGTCGCAAACCACAATGACCCGAGTTTCCCCAAACTGTCGACACTCTGGAACGCAGGTAGGGAAAAGTGAAAAAGACCTTCTCTGAAAACAATGGAGGCACTGTGATTACGCGTTGCGCTAATGAGAGCCAAGGAAATGGCTTTTCAATTCCAGGTTATTACCCTTTCAGATTACTTTTAATCAGGTTCCGACAAAAGACGCCAACTCGCGACTTGTTAGGGATTGGTAGCTCATTGGATTTACATCCAGTTTTGAGCCTTTTATCTCTAGTGCTGTGGAAGCCCGGCTTAATGGTGTCTGGAAGTCGACACCGGCTGGAGGCATTGCAGGGCTGGAGGGGCTGTGAGAGGATGGGATTTAAAGCCCCAGAATCCAGTTCTCAGGGCACTTATTAGGCGGAATTGCAGGAGCAGGATGGCGTTGGATCCCGCCACACTATGGCCTGCAGTCTCTGGGATATTTCACTTGAACCAAGATGTGTCATTTCCTCAGACCACCACGCCAGTTATGCATGGCTATTCCTGCAATTGGTTCTATTTTTGGAATTCAAATGAAATGAATGTAATTGTTTGGAAAAAGCGTAGTATCACATTTGAATAGCTCTTCACATTCAACAAATGGCAAAGTGCCCCTTTTTTAACTGTTCCTTGAACATGTATGTATCTTCTAATACAGAGGGAACACTGTCTATGTATGAATCATCACTGCTTAATGGGACAAAAAAAAGACAATAGAGAGAGTAAGTATTGGGGAAAAAAAAGAAAAAAGCAATCCCTTCTAGTGTTACCATATTTGTACTACTTGAAATATTGAATTAGATTAACAGGGTGAAATAAATTGGTTAAAAAAATCGAAACACCCCCACTTCCGACCACCGACCATGCAAACACTGCATCAATGAGTAAAATAAGAAAAAAATATACAAGATTTCTCAGCAGGACATGATCAGAAGATAAAATTGGCTCGATTTGGTTATGTGTGTCTCAACTACATAGTTGAACACAGTAAAAATAATAATCCCAATAATAATTTAAAAAAACTATGACTAATTGAAATATTGGACGGATGATGAATTGTTGAATCTGTAAATTCAGCAACGTTTTTGTTAACAGTGATTACAGTCATAGTATTAGTACAGGTTATTTTTTAAATCATTGTTTCATTTCATTCAGTTTCATTCTCATTTACTCATTTCTTTCAACAATGCAATTTCCTTCTTGATTGGTTAAGTGGAGGAGCTGCTTTCACAGCAGCGCATTAAACGATAGCATTGGCAAAGCGGCAGAATTCAGAAAGCTACTGAGGCTAATTAGAAAATACACAGATAATCCAGTGTCTATTTTCACATAACCAAAACGCACAAAGGTTTCTACTCAAATCCTGCATATGTCTGTTTCTTTGACTGATCCAAATTATAGGCTGGCTTGGTTTTTTTTTTTTTTTCCCCCTGTGAAATGAAAGGGAACACCCTTCTTTCGCCGTTGCAATATATTTGAAATTCAAATGAACAATTTAAAATGTGGCCGTCTACACTGCTATCTGTACGTGATACCGTTCTGTCACTTTCATTAACCATTCACTTTGAAGTCGGGAGGGCCCCGTCTGTTTCAACAGCTCTCAGACATCAGCGCAGTGGTAAGTCTTGCCTCTCTTTCCCGTGGAATCTAAACTACCCCTGGTCGGCTGCAGAACATCGCGGGCAGACGGCTTAATTGAGCTACTTTAAATGTCTCATGCCAACGGTGGCTCCTAGTTCTCCAGGTTAAGGTGGGCCGTTTACAAGGAAAAACGCAACGCTAGTCACTGAGCAGGCGAATCAGGTCAAAACCAATTGACAAGCTACTGCGCACACCCCCCCCATATTTTCAGAGTCAGAAATAAAAATAAATATTCAAGCTTATGAAAAAGGATTTTAAGAATACAATGCAATGTAAGAGACTGTTTATATAATAGTTGTAATGGTAGCAACTAAATAAGTTCAGCTGTTTTTTGGGGGGGGGGGGGGGGGTTTCTGACTTGTTATTTTGTTGGGCAGAATCACTGGGGTCGAGATTATTTTCTCACTGCAAGAAACGAGCTTGTTTACACAAAGGGAGGTGGTTGGATGTTTCAGCGTTACCATTCGCCTCCACAAATGCTTAAATGTTCACCAAACGCACAGCACCACTCCCTGCTCCGGTCTCTCCTCTCTGGGAGACAACCCGACACCAAACGCAGCACTGGGCCGGTTTGGAGTCGGTCTGGCTCTCCCGGAATGCGTCTGCCCAGGTATTGGGCTGATGTGCGCCGCAGGCTCGGGTTCCCCCGGGCCTAAAGCTGGTGTTTTTAATGTGTGGAAGCAGATTTGGTCATAGCTTGGTATCAACGCTGCGGTTAGAGACCACGGGCCAATGCCGATCGGTCTTCTGGTCTTCGGCCGGACTGGGACGTGTCCGCCGAGGCTGATCTTTGACACTTATGCTCTAAGCATCCCGCTGCTTCTCTTATCACATCCTGTCACTCAATTTCCCCTTCAGCCCTGACTGACGCGTGCTTTCACCAGATTTCTGTCCCCGCTGTTGTGTGCAGTACATTCCCACAAGTATATCCCACACTTGTATATCTGCAAACCATTTCATCACGAATGGTGTGATACAGGTATGCAAGTGGCCGAGATCAATGACTTGATTATTTGTGAATATATTCTTCTGATGAAACATTTGCTATGTTATAATGGCTCTCATCTGACTTTGCTAAATGGCTATGATTTCACTGTCAGAGAACCATGGTTTCAGAGAACCATGATATATATATAATATATAAATTCGAATTTCTGAAGAAGTATTAATTAATTCTGATAAGATGCAGAGACGTAAGTGTGCTTTCAATGGAAGTGTTCCAGTACCACAATTCACTGAAACTAAAGTGTGAAAGCAGTCTGTATGGCAACCAGGCTAAATTTATCAATGAGTCCTTTGTTTCCAATGTCTGATGTAAGAGATGAGGAAAACAACTAAGACACTGAGCACATAAGAGTCCAATTAACTGAGCGCAAAACCGATTAGCACTCCATTTTACCAGTCGATGTCTGCCTCTTCCTCGCTCTCTCTCTCTCTCTCACACACTCACACACAGGCTTCAACTCAAGACGCTTTCTGCCAATAGAATTAGTTGTGAGCTTTGATTTCCCTCAAAACGTGCTGCCGAAGCAGTTTAGTCCTGCTGGTACTCGAAGCTCTCACCCTTGTGTCTTTCCCGTTCGACCCGTCAGAAAGCAGCCACATGAGGCAAGCTGTATTCAGCATAGTATGGAAACACACGCAAAAAAAGTTCCCTCATTCATGAATTATCCCATCGACAAACCGTGAGCTGCTCACAAAAAAGGCAAACCGACATCTGCCAAGTTTGATCTTTTGCGATAGCCAGAGTAGTGGCAGAGAAGCAAAACACCCCTTACAACGAAACCCGGGGGGTTGTTCACAGGGACCCTGTAAAACAGTCAACGTGAAATGTTGCTAAACGTCCCGCCTCTCCTATGTGGGTGCTAATGTCTCATGCCTTTTTTTTCCTGCTGAATTCTTCCGCATATTAAAAAAAAAGCTCTCCCTTTAAAAAAACAAACATACAAACATACAAACATACATATTTGTTTATGATACGCATGCTACCTGTCAATAAAAACGAAACATCAAAATGTCGTTTTGAGGGGAAAAAACTCTGCCTGCATCTGTTTGTGAGATGATTTTTTTTTTTTTAATTGAGTAAGAATGTACCTTTGGCTGTGAGTGGGAGTTAAAATCCAATTAATTTTCTCATCTTAATAGGAGCTAAATAAAACTGCCTGGGCACGAATGAACTCATTCCATTCACAGCCTTATACTGCCTCTAATGGAAGGACTGTGTATGTCCTTGCTGTTATTTTTCTCCTCCGCACATCCACTGTCACAATAGGTCACATTTCAAGCTGTCAAAACAAATATTGTCCAGTGGTCCAGACGGAGTGAAGTGGCCCCTGAAAAGTGTCATTAATCCTGTGTCAGTGGTAATTGCTGAGCCGCGGCGTTCGGACGGGAAAATTGTCCACACTTTCAAAGTGTAATACTCCCAAGAAATGGGTGTTAAAGTGACAGGACGCTGAATTTGCAGCTGCTTGTCCTGAATGCAGGATGGTGTTTGTCGCGGAGAAGGGCACGGTGCGGGGCGTGAAAACGCATCGGCTGTCTTTCGGAGTGGAAGTGGGTGGGCTGCGGTTTTTCCCTGGGCGTCTGCAGGTGGCCCACTCAAAACTATTAGCGCTCCTGAAGGCCCTGTTGCCACCTCGTTTGAGATGGATCACAGCAGTCCTGCCGGGGTGGGGGCGAGCCTCAGTTCTGAACCTACCTATGATTAGAAAGTCCCGGTGTCCAAAGTCTGTTAGATTACATTTCATATGCCCTCAAACAAAATTGTGTTTAAAAAATTTTTGCAAAACATTCCATGTTCCCATCAAAAGCAGATACACACACACACACACTGAAAGAACAGAAGGGAGATTGACCATGTGTGCTTCTGTTTCTGTGCACATAGATCATTTTTATGGAGATATTTTATGTGCCGTAGATCACATATTTTTTAGACCTTTTACCAGACCCACTATTGTTTGACGATCAAACCTGCAAGATTTCTAAGATATGTGGTTAGGAAAAGACATGCATTCCTTTCAATAAGTCACGTTGTCTGGCCAGCATACCGCACATCAATCTAATCTGAACACATATGAATGTTACTTCAAATTCAATTATTTCCTATATTTGTGATCTAAGAATAAAGAAAACCAATTCTCTGTAGTCTGCAATACAAACATATCTAGAATAAGCGTAACCTTCTAAAATTAGGTTTTATTGTGTTCCATTGCACAAAATAAATAGATAAATAAACTAGAGAATTTTAATCAACGATGGCCAAACACGTCTTCTTCCCCATGACAATCAACCATAGCAATCACAATTAATCAATACAGTGGAGACAACGAAGACGACTTAAAAATAATTTTACTCTCGCAGTTTATTCCTGCAGTGACTTCTGTAATATACCCCTTAGCGAGCGACTTCAGATATTCCATCATCACGAGGATGGAAATCTATGGCTGGAGTGCAAGAAAAGCAAATCTGTGTTCATTTGTTTCATCCATTCAGTTTCTCAGGAAATTGCCACACGGTAGATTTATTGGTCAAGTCCTCAATGCTGCTCCACTGATCACAGAAACCAGGTTATGATGCAAACACCATGCAAAGATGCCTTTTTGGTTTACGGAGGGTATTGAACAGCTGCCGATCACCCTCAGAACGCCTAAAGCACGAGTCAAATTGTCATAGGGAGAACACAAAAGAAGATAAAATGACAGTCAAACTGTAGAATTGCACGCTGACTAATTACAGCGTTTCACGGGCCTCCTCTGCTTGCAAAGCTGCAGCACAGCAGAGCTCTGAATGTGGAGCACGGTCGCCAACATTTACATATTAGACGATTAACCTAATTGACTGTCATTGCGACTGCCATGAGTGGGTAGAGCTGAACGGTCTGAGGATTTAAATAAAATCGAGCCTCTGTTACGGTTTAGGCTGCGACCACAAGGACGCATGTATGGTGCAATTTGCATGTTACTAATTGGCCGGCGTCTTTAATCGCTAATTAACAGATATGACGATCGGTAGTTTTCAACTGAAAGACCCACTTTGTCTTTGAATTACTGACTTTTCCCCATTATGCTCGGATTTGCATACAGTAATGAATATAATCGTAATTAACTTCGTAATTATTTAGAGATATTGCTTTCCTTCCTCTCCTGGCAAAAAACATTTTGCACTGAAACTAGAAATTGTTGGATGTATTTTTTTTTACAATGTCCTCATACAAAGGATATTATTGTAATATTTTAATGGGGAGAAAAATCTCATATAGTTCCCTGCATCTGTAAAATGCAACAGAAATGAGAGAAATCCCTGACAAAAATAGAACTGATGAGAAGGTATTTGTTTCTGTTTGCTTCTCCAATGATAGCCTTCTCCTTCACTTTGCTGCATTAGACAGTGAGCAGAATAGCAAACCTGGGCCTACTCCCGCCTGACAGCCATAAAATCTCTTAACTCGGTATGTAAATAAACTTGAAATTGGCTCTGAATAATGCATGCCTCCCCAGGTATGCTAAAACAGGGCGAAAAATTCCCGCTGCTCACATTAGGCTGGCCGGTGCTAAAGACATCACTGCACGAATCTTGTTTCGTAAACATCCAGAGCTGGCGATGTCCGGGCCAATCGGCAGTTTTTTGAGGCGCGGCGGACAATACAGATGACTTTGAGCAGCTGTGTTCCCCCGAGGGCCCGGATTTCCTCCGTCTCAGCCCTGTTTGCACTGCCGAGTTTCTTGAGGATAATAAAAATAACTGAATACTCCGTGGAGTGAAGCGGGCCCATGTGTGCATATTATGCATGTTCCAAAGTAAGGTGTTCCTTAAGATGTTTACACACAACTTAGTGTTTTGGAGTACCCGTTCTACACGGTACATGGTGATTTACATCGGTCTTATTTCGTCATTGCATTTTATGCAGTCTCTTCAACAGTTATGGATAACTTCTGTGATTAACATGAGTAGGTTGTGTCAAATTAATTTAAATGTTTTTAAGTAAAAAATTCACAGTCCAGACAATAATGGTCCTTTAATTTATTCTTTGGCACTAAACATAATTATGGAATAATACCTATTTTATGCCCAATACAGAATATATGCCCCACTCAGACAAATGTCTTATACACTGTTGTTATATTTTATAATACAGCTTACTTATATAAACATTTATTTTGCTTTGAAAAGTGGACAAATCCTAAAGGCGTTCAATAGTGCAGGCAATTAGAGTGCATGCTTCTAAAAGATTTTCTTAGGTTGATTGAACACACAATGCTGCCCACAGTTCCTGTAAACCTCATTGGTCTAGAGGTTCCAAGCAATCTGAGAATAATCGGATTGCTTCAAATGATGTTAGAACCAGACCCACAGGATTAAAAAGCTTTCAATAGAGGGTTGACACAAACATTTTGCTCTTAACTTGGATGTCAATTCTACAGACTGAACGGAATTGCTTGATGCCACAGAGAGAGAGAGAGAGAGAGAGAGAAAAAATCACCTTAGAAGCCGCAGTTTGCTATCCATTAACACCTCCCTGCAGGGGCTGACACCCAAGACAGTGACGCCCATTTTTTTCCCAGTGAGCTCCTTTCATATGTGTGGCGTTTGAATATCACAATAAAGTTAGGCTTAATGTGCAACAAAAGACATAACAGGCCAGAAAAACTTAAGACATTGTCTTGGTCCCCAACGGCATAGGTGCACCTGGGCTTGGTTTGTTGCCAATGCCTGAAGTTCCAAAGTGGCTTCACAACACTCTCCCAGAATTCTCCTAGCATTTTGACAGAGTGTGAGCGTACTTCCCAGGTGACAAATCTGACAGAAATTCTGACTGGAATCTAAGTCATTTTTAGCCTCACTTCAAAAAATGTCACACCCGTAGATTAAAAACATTCACCTTTCGTAAACGTTAAAGTAGATGCGCCATTTTAGATTCTACCTCTCATCTTATAAACCGAAAAAAGCAACTCCACTCGAGTCACGAGGGGGATGGACTACGATAAGCCCAGTGGGACAGTCCGTGTCTTGGTTTTTTCAAGGGAAGAGTCGGGATGTGTGGATGTGTGCTGGGGTATCCTGTGACAAGTCAAGTAATCTTTGTATTGTCGAAGATAAAAAGGATTGAGTGTTGGAATCCATGGGTTCATTCTCAATAGAGGACTTAAATTTCACTAAAATGTCAAACGGCAACATCTTATGCAACGAGGGGCTCACCCAAATGAAATACTACACTAAAATGAAAAATCGAGCTACTAGTTTATTTTTCCTTATGATTTACTAGAAGGATTGATGTCAGTGAAACAAACATTTACAAATTGTTCAAACATAAAGAAGCAAAGGATGGTGGAGAACTTGGGCCCTCAAAAAAAGAAAAAAAATGATGAACCAGAAAAATGAACCTAAGAAACGTTACCGCTGTCATTGATCCGGAATGTTGATTTCAGATATTTAATATGCTACTTTCTGAAATTTAATGATTGAACCGAACCATTTGTCTTGCTATAAAATGCTGTAGCAGAGAGCTAACGTGTTGAAAAGCTGAGGTTTTTAACAGATGTCTTGCTATAAAATGCTGTACCGGAGAGCTAACGCGTTGAAATGCTGAGGTTTTTAACATTAGATGACGGCAGAAGAGTCAACTTTATTAAGCGTATGCACAATCGTTGTCAAGTTGTCACTAAAGAAATATGTAATGTGAAAATAATTCATTGGTTTTAAATATGTGAATCAGATCTCCAAACTTAACACTGCTGTACAGAAAAATCTTCAAGGCATTTCAATGTTTTTATTAATTGTTGCCATTTGTCTCCAGTTGTGTCTTACACAATATTATTTGTTTCTAGTTTTGCAACATTATCTTGAACTATAACTAACTTCTGACAGCATGTTATGAAGTGATTATAATGGAACGCATTTTTTCCGTTTTTATCATTGGTTTAAAATCCATGAACCCTATTTGCTTAGAGGTTTCACCGCATATACCCCCTCATTTTTTTTAATTTACAGAATCATCCATCTTCGATACTTTGAACTCTTTAGAGCTGTGCTCAGGCGATGTTTAGCGGAATCAAGAACAGAAAAAGGATGTGCTCCAAGACAGAGACGGATAACATGATTTTTCCCTTCCAGCCAAGTTAAAAAGAATTAAATCAGAATCGGTTTCTGGTGTCAGATGCACCGGCGGAGAGGAGTGGGAATCTGCTCAGACTGGAATCGCTCTTTCTTCACTTCTCAAATGTGTGTTATTGTTGGCCATTTTTCTGCATTAAGAGCCGGTACCAAATCTAAGAGCTTTCCCCCCCCCAGATATTCTTGTAGACGTCAATCAAAGGGCAGTTTCAGTTCATATTTACTTTCGCCATAAGTAAAAGAACCTGACACTTTTTTTATACGGAGTATATGCATGTTAATTTTTGAGATTCCAAAAAGAATGACAAGCAGACTGTCAAGGCAGATGGAGTCATGAACATTTAAGGGGCTCTGTTGTTTTCTTCATTCCCTCTGTGGTTTTGATGGGGGTCTGCATTCCCTTCCTGTTCTGCAGCCAAACAAGATCAGCAGTATTTTTACATAATGCACTGGAGCGGTATGTGAGCCGGGCCTGTTACCCTCTGAAGTATCGCTTCCTCCGGTATCCTGACTAATTTATCATCCAGATCTCGGTGATGTTGCAGCCAATTAAAACCTCGGGCCCGCGGGTGAGGGCAGTAAAGGGATCTTTCTCCGGGGCGGATGCTGCAGCAGAGAGGAAAGGCTACAAGTTCCCCAACTGACACTTCACTGCTCCGCTGACTGCTTTACGCGAGGGAAAAAAGAAAACAGACATTTTCCCAGGCCTTTTATTTCTTGTATATTTATGGATCCATGTGAAATAAATTATTGGGGTGCTATATTCTATTTTTAACGTGCGCAAATTGTGTTGCTTTTCCTTAAAAGCCTTCTCGTTCCGCAAGTTTTCAATGACACGAGCGACAGTTCTGGTCTTACGCTTTATTAAAGGACCACCTGCCGAGGCAATTTTTGACAGTTTTCCGTCTATTCCGCAAATGTGACCCATTCCCAGTAATTTGAAACTCGCTTTTGACAGTAAATGATTGCAAATTCTTTTTGTCTGTGGCTATAAAAGTAATTTTTGTATGCATTTCTCTGTGAAAACATCTTTCACAATGTTTTCACGGTAAGAAGACATAAAACAATGATGAATTAAAATAAACTGCATGGAAAGAAATTTGCAGGGCTCCTGATTCATCTGTTGTCATCTGGTCCTTTAAAGCAGAGTGAGTTTTTTTACACTAATCTTTCATATTATTATTATTATTATTAATAATGATAGTAATAATCTTTAAATGTAAGGCACCTTTCATACATTTTGCAGATCAAAGAGCTTAACAAAGTACGATTAAGATCAAAGTAAATTCCAATATATTATGAAAACAATACATATGCCACAAATTCTAAGAACTGTAGAATAGCAGATCTTCACAGGTCCGCAAGGAACAACCAAGTGGGTGTGGTGGTGTATAATGAAATTGTTGAGATGGAATCACTCCATGAAAACTGGTCAATCGAAAATAAAAGTTCAGTTGGGGTTTCTGTGTTGTGTTGAAAGCACTGGTCTAGACAAGTTGCAGCAGAACAATTGATTTCATGCCACAGAAAAGTATTATTGGGCCAGACGGGGTCAGTCTGGGAACTCGTGTATTGAAGTTTAACACAGTTCCTGCTTGGAAGTTTGATTTCATTATACAAGTTGCAAAAGATAAAAAAGACCTATGCAGGGAAGATAGATCGTACAAGAAACTCGAGGTAACTTGGTCATAGCTTAGTCAAGAAGTAGAATGTTCTATGGAGTTCTACCAGAATTCCTTTGGTATCCAGTCATATAATCTATAATCAGAGAAAACCATTAACTGGAAGAATTAACAGTGTCCTTAAGTAGGAAGAGGTCTCCCCCTTTCATGTCACATGTAGCAGAAAATTGCCATTTCCTATGTGAACACCAGGTCCTTTCTTTGGCCAGATTATGCTGTTCACCAAAAAAATAAAAATAATAATTAATCGCCCACACACACATCACTTTGGTCAAAATAAGTGACTTGACTCATTATATTTCTCTTATCTACCAGACAGTTCCAGCCACCCATGTAGCCTCGGGACATCGAGATGCTGCGCGTTGACCTGGGGACTGATAGGTGTGCCTGGATGTTAAAATTAGCAATCAGTGATTCCCTTTAATCATAACGAGCACAAATCCCTGGGGAGAAAGACCATTAACATTTTTTAACTCGTTTCTGGCATTCCACTGATGGCTGCTTGCAAACGGAATGGTCTAAATTGGACACACTGGCGTTGCACACTTCAAACAATACAATTACTTCAATTTGTAAGAGTCGGGACAAGCGTGTCAAGGGCCTTGACGGGCAGGCTCAACACGAGATACACCTGTAAAGCAGCACCCTGCCGTTAGCTGCAAAGTTTCTAATAGCTTTGCGAGAATGACCAAAAATAAGTGTGAGCACAACCAAAGTTTTTTTCAGCATACAGAACTTAAAGGTCTCACACCAAACGGCCAAATACATTTATTGTCATTATCATGATTGCGGTTATTATTAAAACAACAAAATGACTGCAAACTGTAATGCTGTAGATTTTGATCTTGGCATAAGGTGTCAAGGAAATGCTCTCTGCTGAGACTATGAGCATGCGTCTCCTCAAAAAGGAAACGAATCATAGCCTCGCTCCTGGCTTACTTGTGAATAACTAATCCTTTTTTCCGTACGTGCCTTGCATATTCCCGCCATTAGCGAAGGACTCAAAGCAGACCAAGCATGAAGGAGCTGTAACAAGCACAATCATCTCCCCCTTTCTCTCTCTCCCCTCCTTTCTTTGACTTTTGCAAAAAAAATTCACTGCTAAACACGGTAGTGATCAAAGGGTCGGACCATTGCAGTTCGCGTCTCTACGTTAGTCACGCCTCGCCAGGCTGGATTCTGATCTCCCGGCTTTAAAGACAAAAAGCTGGAGGAGATCGGAGGATCCGAAAGCCACGCGCTCCGTTCCTTGTACCAGCCTTGTCTGTGTTCGTCAACGGCTGTGTCTCAGAGCACGTCCCTTTGAACCTTATCCACCAGGGGACTCTTACAAGAGAGAGACCAAGATAAGGAGCGAGGGGGGTGGTGTGTGTGCGTGTTTAATTGTTTCTTTGCGTGTTAGCATGTGAGATGGAGACAGGAAACAAATGCTCCGTTCCTATTCTCTAATGAGGCAAAGAGGTACGAGCACCAGGATTTTGTATATCGAGTCACAATCTATGGTTCTGGCTGCCAAATCAAAACTTTGGCAACCCACTAATATTGTCAGTTTTTTTTTTTGTAAGTCTCTTATTTCTTCTATTCATAAAAAAGAAAACACAACTAAACATACTATTAAATGTGATTGACTTACTGTATTATGTTCTTTCTGTCTCCTGTGGTGTGTTTTTTATTTATTATTAATAATATTTCTGATTAATGTGTCTTATTTTAGGCTCAAGAGGTTTAGTGAATTCAAATTAATTGTTAAAAAAATGTTCAAGGGAGAGACTGTTAAACCTTGAACATTTTACATAATTTTTGGAAAGAAATACCATTCATCAGTAAAATAGCTGTAAGTTCCAATAGTAAGATACATTTTTTTTCTGATTTGCAGTATTAGCAAAATAACCTTTCCCCCTACCTTCATTAGAAAGTGGCTAAAATTACAGTTGTTGTTACCAAGGAAATGAGGAACTTTTCCTACAGGCTTTTCCATTGTGATGGAATGTTTTTAGTTTGTCATACCATTCTGTGTACCTTGACCTACATGGATCAGCAGAAACATTTTTCAAATGATGTAGGATATGAAAATTATATTAAAACTGCAGGGATTTAAGGACACATCATCCCAGCCCTGTGGAACTTGAACTTTCCGTGCTGTCTGAAAAAGTCTTGCAAGAAAAGAAAAGACATGTCCATATCATAAATATCTAAATTTAATATATTTCAAGACATACGATATAGTTATAATAACACATTTAAAAATACTGCACTCATAAATCACGGCAAAGTTTCAGCAGAGCATCCACAATCAAAACGCATTGGAAACGTTGTTTGTTTGCATTACGGGCCTTCAAATCTTTTTGTGTGCACAGCATGAATTAATTATCTTTCTCTTATGTACGAAATATTTATTGGGCATATGAATTCCTGGGAAGCAGCGAAGGGTGCATGCAGTCCTCATGGGTTTTCGTCATGCCCGGGAAGCGGGCAGGCTTAACGCATTTGTTCTAGCTATCAGCACAAGCATCCTTACGTGACACCGCTAAGCCCATTGAAAAAGCCTTAAACGGCACTCACTGCGTGACTCTGATTTGCCACTCCGCTTGGCACCTTCTTGTTTCTGCTCCTCGCCCAAGCTTTTCTGTGTTTTACGTATCTAATCCGGAGCGTAAGTGCGCATTTCCAGACAAGAGCGGTGCAGAGGTTCAGATGGCTGAGAAACACAAATAAGGGCCTTTACCCCCCCCCAAAAAAGTTAAGCTTCGATAGCACACGTTTAATTCCTAGCGTGAAGGAAGTCGTTTTCAAAAGCACAGATGAAGGAAACGGAAGCCGATTGACAAATACCTACATTAGAATATCTGAGGTGAAAGTCCAATTATTAAACTTTGCTGAAAGTTGCCAAACGCAAACGACATAGTACGTTTGTGATTTAAGAAACCTCAAAGAGATCAGCACATGACGAATCGCCGCCACGCAAGATTAAACATCTTCTCGACGAACAGATATTCACATCTCCACATACGCGCTTTTCCCAAAAGCCGTCAGATTTTTTTCCCCGTAGCTAGTCATCTGATTGACTGATTGATAGTGGCGGGATAGGATAACGATGATTCTTCAATATTGTGAAGCCTCATCTCAGTGCGATCTATGTGGGAGGATGCGGTTAGATATGAATACGTATTATGAGAAAATGGTGCATGGTTTTGGTACGTCGTGTATGGTTATTTACACTTGCTCTTCAACACGCAGGCTTTCACCTCTGTCGTGATATTTTCTCAGACCGCAATGCAAAAACCCTTACTCCCTGGATGCATTTCAATCACTGCACAAGCGGCGTGGTAAATATTGTGTGGCCCGCTCAACATGCTTGCCACACTCTCTTGCTTTTTCTGGGGACCATGAAGAACAACTGCGGGATCTCTCTCGCCTGCGAGAGAGTTTAATCGCTCCACGTGTATTCCCGTGCAGGAAAATACTGCAGCATATGGCCCGGTGGTTGAGTGGAGGTAACCTTCGTCTCTGGTTCTGTAAATGATTCAAGTTCTCTGGACGCTATCCCAAGGCTTCTGGATCACCCTTTGGCAGATGGGAAGGGGTTTCAATTAGATGCCACGCAGTCTCACACTCACTCGCAATAGCACGCAAAAAGTATTGCGGCAGATTCCGTGCATTTTAGTGCAACATAGACAGTGTCGTAGGGTTTCCTGGTCGCAATTAATAAATGTGGGATAAAGGTGCTATTTGTACTACTGCATATGATTGCATACTCTCTGTACAGGGACATTCCTCTTGTAACCGTATTCTCATCTTTGTTTGAAAGTCTTCGGGGGCCTAGGGTAAACACTGATCCAATCAGCCTTCGTCACCCGCACATACATAGTGACGTACTTTATTTTGTGTGAAACCCTTTTCCCCCAGTGGGCGGCAGGAACGTTTACTTTCCACTTCCGTGAACGGAAGCTAATTTTCTTTCTGCAGCGTCTTTCCGTGCCCCATAGTTCCCAGTGCAAAGTGTGTCAGAGCGAATGAACCGTAGCAAGGCAAAGATGATCATCCCAGGTTACCCTCTTACTCCAGATTTCATTATGTTTTTCTGTAACCCATAACCTTCCAACCCTAAATATTTTAAATGAGTGTAGTTTATGACCCCAAGGTCAACTTCAATACTCCAGATAGAGTCTATTCTAGAGAGAAAATTCTGCATGACTTTAAAAACATCTGTTTCTCTGATGTGATTGCTTTGCTTTATATATATGAAAAAGGAATAGTCTGATTTATGACCATAATAAAAAAGTCTGCATTTATAGTGAAAAAAAATACGGTTGATTTGAAAATTGTTCTCGCCGCAAATGGGACGACATGGAGACAAAGAGAACATTGTTCTTTTATTATTTTTATTGTCATACGGAAATATCGGCCTGAGTTCAGTGCACGCATGTTCAGTGGTTAGGAATTTAGTAGAAGAATTTTTACATTATGTTTGTGTCATAGGGGGTAACTATATTGCCACCACTAACCCTGTACTAAAGGTGAGTACAGTTAAATATAAACACATTTTAAAAATGTCTTATATGTATTATTTTACAAGACCTGCAATGCGAAAACCTAACTAACCTGTAGCAAAACAAACCCAAATTGTCACGGTCGCAACGTCAAGAGACCTTGTTTCTTTGAGTCAACAGATTTGGGCATTCTCCTTTAAGTTTTATAGTTTTTAGTAAAATACATGAATAAATATAGTCACACCTGTGTGTGTGTATATATGCTTGAAGCTGCAATGCTAAACAATGGTTAGGTGCACAGCTTTGAGCCCCGCTACACATTGTCTCAGTTATGTCACAATTTATTCCAGTTTAAAAACGTATTTTTTACTTGCGATTAGTCTTGCCTTGAGACTCAGAAACAGTGTCATGACAGACAAAATAATTGGTGTGCTGCAGTTACTGTGCAGCATAACATGGATTTTACGGTAAGTGCTGACAAGATTATTTTTATTTATTGTTTTACAGAAAGCGTAAGATTTTGCAAACATAAGACCACAGAATAAGCACTGCTCCAGCAAAATGAGCTAAACGATTATTTACCCTCCAACTTAACGCATAACACTGTCTAAAATGCAATACAGTCTCCAAACTTTAAAACTGGAGTAATTTAACACCGGTGTTTATAGCACAACTTGGTTTCTTGCCCAATATTAAACTTAATAAAAAGGAAAATGCCTTTTTATTTTAATTTTAAATGGTTAACAGGTTTATTTCCATGTTCATGGGGAGAGTGGCATTGCGGGCAGTGTCACTTTAGACAGGTGTGAACCTCAGACGGCCTCCTCACCTCCAGGGTGAGTTCCTGACATTTTCCCTGAGCCATCAGGGACCTGACCGTCCGCCCCTGACTGACAGACACTGGGCACCCAGGCTAGGTTTGTGTGGACAAGGCCTCCCAGGTGGAGAGGAGGGCAGATGGAACACTGACCCGGAGAGCCTTATACTGGCACCTCAGTGCCTCCTGGCTCTCCACTGCGGGGGGGGGGTGGGGGTGGGGGCAGAGGGCAGAAGCGCTGGCAGAGGACGGACTTACATTGGGACTCTCTTGGGCAGAGGAAGGGGCTACACATTTCAAAAGCGCCCCTGTTTTTGCCGATTAGGGATTGTTTTGCACTGTGATTTGAATGTCTGACACGCTCACACACACACCTTATACCTTCACCCATAGATGCAGAATTTGTGGCCACCATTGTTGTGATTTCAACGTGTTTGTTTGAGAAAATGGTCGGGAGTGGGTTTCTTAAATTTTTTTTATTCTTATATCTTAAAATTCTTTCGATATTGTATTCCGAATTATGGTCTACCAACGTAACGCATATGTCCCCCAAGATGTATTGAGATAGTGGTGTGTATTAATCTCTTTGCTGGATTAACAGGAGAAGCATTACGATTACAGAAATTTCAGCAGTGATTTGCCGTCTTGTTCAACACTTACTTCTACACCACTTAAGGCATGTAGGCGGAGTGTCAGGAAATCAATAGAACACTTTTCACTGATAAAACTAATGCAATCCAAAACAAACTACAATTCTCTGTTGAAACTTCTTTGAAAAGCAACTAAACCTTGATGATTTACATCATAGCTTCAGCTGTTTCAATGAAAACTCAGGTGGTTGTCAAATATAAAGCACACATTGACTTTAGATTTATTTTAGCTTTCCTGCATTTACCACTGGCAAGACTTCTGTCATTGGAACATCAATGGTCGGAACTTGACTCTTCTGGATTTGTATCAGAGTCAGACAAGCCTCTATCATTGCAGCAGTTTTCTGCTTTTGTCCAACATAAGCCATGTATTTCTATGGGCTTTTTATTCATTGCTTGATGCCCGGTTCATGCCCGGTTTTCGTGTGTCTTAAAGGGCTTGCGTAATCACACCTCACACAGTTATTACTGGGCTCATCAGGTCATTCAGTTTCATTTCATGGTTTGCATTCAATATTCTAGCCACACAATCGGGACGGGGCACAATTACAGACGCACGAACACTGACATTTTAAAATAAAAGGCATTTTAGTTTCTAGTCAATGAACAGAAAATACGATTGCTCAGTGCCTATTGGAGGATTTTCTTTGAGTAGCAGTTTTGGGCACCAATTACATAAACTGTTAGTAGATCCACCCCGTTGTGTAAATTAAACTGCGTGACTTAATTGCTGTTCCTTATAGATCCGTTTTGGTCGTTTTAATATTTTCAATGCAAAAGTAAAAGCGTTGAAACTCTGCCACTTGCCCCAAATACGGTCATGCGTTCTTCTGTTCTTCATAGGAAGACACATAGTAAAACATAGACACTCCCACTGTGTTTACTGATCGGCCGTATATTTTTTGTTGCCAAATGAATGAACTGCTTAACAGTTTAGTTCAACAGTGAAAAAAACATTTATTTTGGAGTAAGGTTGTGAGAACCTGTCAAAAGGCATTATTTATAAGGCTGCGAGTGTACTTGAATTTACATGTGCAATTTATTACCAATTTCTGAATAATTCACAATGCACTTTGATCGTTTTTATTACAGGAGTATTGGAATTATGTATATTTTAAATAGATATGTACACAAGAAGAATTTCTCAAATTTCTTTATTTACTGTATTCATTGACATGCTTTGCTCTTTTTTAGTCACCGTTGTGGAATAGTTGCTACCATCGGGTGTGATGTGGTGGGAGTGGGGGGGAAGGCAAAAAAAAAAAACTACCCTTGGGATGGGTTCTCAAACAAAATTACCTGCCAATGGTTGACATCACCTACCCCCCAGCCAGCTATTTTGAAAAGGACAACTGCCCCATTCTTTCTTCTGCAACCTGTCAAAGAAACCCCCCGTTCCAATTTTTTTGACTGAACCCCCCCTTCTGTGGAGACTTCCGAGCAGGCTCTGACAGTGGCGAGGGCCTCCATTTCCCTCCGGTGCTCGTTAGAGATGGCAGCGCACGGGACCTGAAGGCGTGTGGGGCCTCACGTGGGTCCTCTTCTCCAAGGGCTGCTGGGCACTCTGACCGCCCGCGCCCGTGTCTGGGACCGGGGCCGCCGGAGCAGGTCGGCTTTCTCGGGGGAGGCTGTGTCTGCCGCGGGGGTGGGGGTAACCGAAAGTGCATTTCGGAAAAGCGCTCAGCCCAACAATAGATTTGTTATGCCCCATCCAACTGTGGCAGACAGATCATCCGCCATGAAAGTGTGGGACGAGAGGAATAGTTTTCGTTTCGGCTAGTGGCTATCCCGCCGGTGCTGTAATCAAATTTTGGCTCAGATCATTTAACTGCATCTGGGACTGTATTTGATTTTTTTTTTTCCAACATAATAACCAAGGCCGTGACCGGTGATAAAACATTTTTCTTGGCAGCGGTCAGCCGTTTGGTTAGTTCTTCTGCATATTGTCTTACCCATAGGGGGAGAAGTAGCCCGGCTTTTTATTTTTTTACCCAGGGGATATTATAAGCTTTAAATTTAAAACAATGCTTCAAACGGTGTCTTTGTGGGAGTGACAGATGAAAAAAGGCGACTGACATGTGTTGCGGGAGTCTGTCCGCGCCACCAATGCAGCGTGCACCATATTGCGACTCCCACGCAGGAAAGCCGATCAGAGGAAGTATGGGCGGCAGATCGCTGCCTGACATATTTACACAGGAAGTTTGGGGAAATCTGGTCCCTGGACGGAGTCTGAAGCGAGACGAAAACGCCGATTTGGCACGTGGCAATGTGAAAATACCTTTCATCTGCAGCCCAAATGGTTGAAAGCAGGGTGCTTGCAGTTGACTGGGTTTACTGTTGTATATTCATGATCACCCAGGAGGTTGCACAGGAGAATAAATAAAAAAATAAAAAAATACATACACACACACATATATGCGTTTGTGTGTGTTACAAGCCGTCTGTGGTGGGTCCTCTAATGACAGAACGGAGTTCTGATTCAGTCGGCTCGGGCTGCTACAAAGCCCTCTACACGCTGGGTGGGGGACCCAAGGTGGATGGTGTTCTGCAGAGAATGAGTTTTAACGTGCCTGCATCTGTCCTTTGTGCCCATTTCCCCTCTCCCGCTCCCCTCCACTCCAGCAACATTAAAGGCTGAGCGTAATGACTCAGTGTTTACTG
This sequence comes from Hiodon tergisus, assembly GCA_025775045.1. Classification (NCBI taxonomy): domain Eukaryota; kingdom Metazoa; phylum Chordata; class Actinopteri; order Hiodontiformes; family Hiodontidae; genus Hiodon; species Hiodon tergisus. The sequence continues at coordinate 20,208 of JAOVYW010062035.1, forward strand.
TGCATTTCCCCTGCCTTTGACATCCTCATCTTTTTCTTCCTCTTTCCCTAGCTCCTTTGCCATTGGCGCTTTGAAGTCGCCGCCTCAGACATAATGCCCGGTGTTTTCCGACAAAGGGCCGCACCATTATCAGGGAATCCGCGGCCTCCAGAAACCTATGTTTAAAGCGTGCACCTGCTATGCTTAACTATTAAAAGAAATTAGGATTAAGAACCTGACATTTTGAGGTCAGAAAGTTGGAGAGTGTGACAGACAAAGATGCTCAAAAAACCAGGCCTAATCAGTTCAAAATCTTCTCACCCGCTTCAAATCCCCTTCCTGTGCGTTAGCTCAATTGTATTTAAAAAGTCTGTGTATAAGTATTTGTTCTTATTCAACAATACTCCACTTGTTTTATACAAGCAGCAAGTTAATACAATCAATGTAATTCAATGCTGATCTTCAGACTTAAAACAAGCTTTATTTGATAGGGGTCTCCGGCAGGTATTTTAGAATATCTCGACAGCTTGGGTGTTTGTAGGGTATTAAATACAATGTTAGATGGTGGGTAATGAGAGCATTGTGGGAGATTTATGATGACTCAACCTGAAATATATGCATTAAGATGCCTTTAAACAGATTGCGTTGTCGCCATCTCTGGGCATGCAGACATCAGGTGCATGGCACACTCAGGAACAGCCCCTGTCCCACAATGCACAGCACACCGATTCAAGGCGGCCACATCGGTTGAATTTTCAACTCCTCAGCGTTGGAGTACCTGCAGCATTTCTACAGGTGCGGTTCAGGGGCCTCAGCTACTTCTATCCGTTTGTCTATCTATTTTATTTATTCCCCCTTTGCAACCTCCTGGGTGATCATGAATATACAACAGTAGGATATTATACATCTTTTAGTTTCACACCCACCCCACTGTTTTCCAAAAATGAGCCGCATGTGGGAACTGCAACTGCATGGAAACCGTCGGCCGTGGCCAGCTGCGGAAATTGCACCGACATTTGCAATTATCCTGATTTCGTTTTAGCTTGCATATGACCTTTACAAAATGCGCCTTGTCAGCTGTCGTGTTGAAAATCAAAGTCAAGATTTTAAAAACTGCAGCACGCACGTACTCTGCAGTCGTCTTTAATTAATTTACACTGTAGTAGCCAGATGGATACTGCATTTTGGAGGTAGTGGTACAGATCACTGGATACAGAAGGAAGTTTTCTTGAATCAGTTGACGACAGCCCAAATAAATTTTACTCTTCCAAGCAATAAATAATAGTAATGTCTGGTGCTCGTCCGTGTTCCCTCTCTGACATTTGCTCCTTTAGAAACAGCGCGGAAATGTGGCTGACAGAGCCTTTTGTGAGATCCCTTGCATGTCCAGGTGGATGTGTACCAGACTGTTGTAGCATGGAAAAACCCAACGCCCCGCATCGACTTTCTCACTCCTCTGACTCTCCCCGCATGGTTGTCTCTCCACCGCAGCGAATACAGCAGAGAGACGTCGTTTTTGTCCGTCCCCCCAGTTCTGTTTTTTGCTGTTCTTTGCAACGACCTGCCTGTCTTTCACTGCCGTCCGACGGTACTTCAGAAGCCTCCAGACATCTCAGAATGAGTCCTGTCATTGCGATTTTCTCCGTCAGTACAGTTATATACGTCTACTGGCCTCCTGCACCATTACCTTCCCCCCCAGTCTGTGTAGTAATTTTGTAGTTTATAGTGCACTTTCAGAAGCCTCTTCAGGGATTTTGCAATATGAGTGGGGTTGGGGAAACCAACCAATTACAAACATTGTCTTTTTACTTTCTGCACTGTGGTTGAGCAGGCTGTCAAAATGCAGGTTGGCCACAAACAGCTCAGTTGGGCAATGGCAGAGGAAATGCACAGGGGGGGGGGGGGGGGGGGGGGGGGGGGGGGGGGGGGGGGGGGGGGGGGGGGGGGGGGGGGGGGGGGGGGG
>JAOVYW010062045.1:0-22148 GCA_025775045.1 Hiodon tergisus
TTAGTGACAGGATAGTCCGTCTCCACGTAGTAGGAGCCGTATGCATGGTCAGCTGTATAGACAGCAGGGTCAGCATGGTTAACATTGCAAATGGGATAGGGGCAGTGTAAATCATCATTTTAGAGATACCTTCTACACAGCCTTTTGTGTAACATTGGCCATTTGCTAGCCTGAGCTCCACACGGAGAGGACTGGGAGTAGCTACAGGAGGGGGTGGAGCAACTGTATTGACATCAGCCACCAGGGAAACGACCGCACTGCCCAAATACCAACACTTGAACAGCAGCCTAGAAGAGACGACAGAATTGTGCCATCAATGTGGACTGCCAGACAAAGACCCCCACCCCACTTACTCAAAGACATCTAGCGATCCAGTCTCCACGTCATATGTAGAGGACAGCCTGTTCTCGTACACCAAATAACCATCTTCCTCCTACAACAGGAATCAGAAGCGTTACAAGTAGCTCTATAGGGCAACCGTTGTCACATTTAACCAACCCACCTTCATCCTTGTTCCACAGGACTTTAGTGGGGTGTGGAAGACAGCAAAAAACTGTGTAATACCAACAGGACTGCAGGGTTCCGCACTCCCCCCTTGAAGGAACACTGAATCCAACGCTAGCTGGGGCACAGTGGCATTCCTGGCCACGACAACTAAAAAATTCCCAGCGGTGGTGCAGTGGACGGTTACTGAAAGTAGAAAGGCAGACGTCAGACCAGAAAACACATTTTAGTCATTATGAACAGCCACACCAGAAGGAAATTCTAAAACCTTACCCGCATTCGCATAATAACACTGTTGGCCATCAAAACAGCAGCTTAATGCGTCACAGTCAGCAACGCTGATAGCAGGAGCACCACATGGAATTTTTTCAGACACCTCACATTTTTGATCGACTACCATGGGATCGCTCAGCGTCGTTTTCTGCCCGAAAGCCACAACGCCGCAAAAAACGACGACGCTTACGCTAACCCAACTCCCCAAATCACGCTTCAACTCTCCCATCCTAAAACTATGCCAAGTGTCTCAAATGTGCATTTTCATAAATTTAAATACCGGTACTGCCGCGCTTTCAATCGAGGGCTTCCGCGGAAATTTAGCAATTTGGAAAATTCTGCACGAGGTTGTAAAATGTATTTATAAATTTGTATGGTACCTATGTTTTGTTATGAAATTGATAAATAAAAAAAACTTTATTTGGACAGACGTATAACACGAGAAACACAACGAATCAATCAAGTTATTGTGTGGCTTTTTCAAACGACACTGTTATCGTGTCCACTTGTTGGAGCATTATAACGACAGTGTTCTGTCGATTTGTCCTACCTTGTCAGATTTTCCTACCGATCCATATTCCATATCGAAAAATCCTTCTGCGGGTTTCGGCTTCGGGTCTGTGACTAGGTAAAATAATCCAGAGTAATTTTATCCAGAGCAATGGTAGTACGATTTGACAGTGGAAAATACCAGATTTCCTATCAGTTTTTTTCCTACCTATTTAGGTAGAATTTGAGGGCATATCTACGAATGTTTTGCTTTTTGGACTTTTCATACCCTGATGGATACGATCCCACTGACAGGAGATTATATAGTTCTTATCCCACTTATATTCAATAGCTGTTAAAAAAACGAAAGAAAGAAAAAAAAGCATCAATAGAAATAGTTCACTTATCAGTGAGGCATGCATCCTAACCATCAGATTGTCCTACCAGGGTTTACTGCACTTCAATATTGCGTCATGTAAAATCATCCTACTCGTTTATTTTAGACTGGACAATCTTATGAGGTATTTTGCACTGTCAAATCCAGCTACCATTGCCTAATAACAATTACTCTGGATTATTTGTCCCCTGGTTGGACAAATTTTCAGGACACCGGCTTATTCCTTGAATTCATCTGATTTCCCCATATTGCTTGCTTTAAAAAGCGATCAACACGGCAATACATGCAGCATTAGTGTAATGTAATTTTTTAAAATTTAAAATATTAAAAATGATCAAAAAGAAAAGCAGAAGGTAATTGATCCTTTCAATGACAAATGGTCCCTGGGCAGAATTATCCCCATAGTAACCACATAGAGGCGCTGTTGTGCTTGCTATAAACAATAGTTTATACGCAAAAATTGTACCAGACAACCAACAATGGAATAGGAACACATTGGTGTCGAATATTTTCTCCTAAATTGAAGTTTCATTTGAAGCCATTGTCTATATACTTACAGCATTTTACTTTTATTTTTCTATCTGCTTGTGCTTTGCATTTATTTAACTTTTCTGCCCCCGTACTTGTTAGCCAATGATGGCTAATAAGTATTGTGACACATCTTTAGCAATTAAAAAAATTCTGCACGAGGTTGTAAAATGTATTATAACGTTTTGATTGGATAGAAATAGTCTGAATCACCTGGATTTTTAATTATCGTTCCGCGTTGAGGTTATGCAAGAAATAATAACATTAATTTGGACAGACAAATTTCTAACTTTAGAAACGAATTACTCCATTTGTTGGTAGGAAGTTACAGTTATGGTACGGTGTCAATGCCCCATTGGGAACCAATCAAATTGTTGTATGGGTATTGTAAATGTCGGTGTCATCGTGTCTACTGGAGGAATTATTCTAAATACAGTTTATTTTAGTCTTAAGACGTTCAAAATTGTCGAATACAACCATCAACTACTTTTAAAAATTAAACACTAAGTTTAGTAATTGATTGGCTCTATATACTCTATTTTGACAGATCGTGTTGGAAATATTTTAAAGTATTGGACAGGCTATAAATGACCTAGGTGACAAGAAATTATTAGATTATTAAAAAGTTAGCTAAATTTGATTTAAGTGTAAGTTGAGCGCAGGGAACTTCGAAATGCATCGGTGGGCCTATGATTAAAAGATTGTGCATGTGTGGCTCAAATTGATCGATTTTATTAAAGTGGGTGCGAAAATGAACAGCACTTGAAGATGCAGGGAGAATAAAGTTAGTTTATTTAATTGTTCTTTTTATACCTTATCCAAGTTAATTTATTCAATGCAATAGCAATTAATTTTTATGGACTTTGGCCCTTCATATTTTAGGACTATAACATTGTAGGAAATAACAAAACGACCAACCTCATAGCTGGTGGTTTCTATTAGCAGTCTTTAAAGTTCCAAGATAATCCGTGCAAAGGATGATGATAAATCATTGCACCCTTTAAAACTCAATTGAAATTTAAATAAAATAAAAAATATTAAATAAAAGTATTAAGACATTAAAAGGTAACAATAATAACCTATCTGTACATTGGATGGTCAATAATTGTTAATAAACTACCCAGTGGATTCAAATATTATTTGTCAAATGTATTGCGTTTGATAATTTTTGTCCATAACCCCGGAATGATGTGTACACTTGTACGTACCTGATTTGTGCGTTTTACGTCAACGACAGTCCACAAGCTGCCGGTTGCCAACGCAGTGACTCCTTCCGTTTCCAAGCTCGCTGAGACGCCAAACACAGATCTGGACTGCTACTGATGGTAGCAGGTTTGGTACAATATCCTTGCGACTGAATGTTAATAAAATTAGGACGTAGGTGTATACAGCTGTGACCTGTTTATTGACAATTTTGAATTGTAGTCTGGGTGGAAACAATAATGGTGAGTGGCTGCGAGTTGAACTAGTCTGCTAGCATCTTACACATGATTGGAAGCCATGAATCCTCGATTACTGCGATGATTTACTCAGTGGACATAATTATTAATGGTAGTGTTCTACTACTTTACATTAAAAGTTGTAATTAAACGTTTCGAAGCTTTCTTTGTGTTGATTGAGAGTGGAGGGGAAAACATGCCTTTATTAATTCCCGGTAAAAAATTAAGTAAGAACTGAATGGAGACGGACAGCGAACCGAAGGAGCGTTCAAAAGCTCATGGCTAACTGTAATATCATACTCAGTATGGCGGTGTGTTTCAATGTTAATTATACCCATCATGTAAATGACCTATCTGTGTTTTTGCGCTGCATATTCGGGGGATTTGTTGCCCGTGTCAGGAAGGTTTCAGGGGAAATCGAGTTTACATCATGCGTTTATCGATTGCATAAATATCGTAGATTGCTAATCTCATAATCAAACCGGGGTTCATGGCTAGCTAGAATAGACATTTACAGCCTACTCTAAAAGCGTAAACTTATTTAGTCGGAAAATAAACGCATTGATCTATACTTTGCTTTTCTAAATGGTGGCGACAACCTTGCAAGCAATGGACCCCATAAGGTCGCCAAATGAAGAACGGATATTATTCTGTGTGGGGTCATTGATTTAATTCCTCAAACTACTGTTTAATACCTGCATTGCATTAACACCACGTTAGCAAGTAAATAGTATATTAAGAATACCTGGGAGAATTCATCCATAATTAACAGCTTGTGCTTATGATCAACAAATACATTCGTCGCAATTTCTTTGAGAGAAATATGGTACATCAAACGGAGTGAAATGCCATTAGCTAGCAAAAACTGATTTTAAAAAGTAATGGCACCCATATTCTGTTTGTTATGCCAATTTCACATACAAAAAGACGACACATCCGCAACTGTTGCTCGTCAAATCGACGCATTTTCGAGTTGGGTATAACAATTCCAGGACTGCGCTCCCTGCTGGGTAGGAGTTGTATCACAGGGCATTTTATACAGTACTAAATAGGTTAAGAGACTCTTCCTCAACGTTAATACTGTTGGTACGTCACAGTGAACAGTTTTTATATTGTATGGCATCATATATCTGGTCAATAGGTAAGGTGTCTTGCTTCAGGGTGTGTGTCATATGCAGATTACTGCCAGTGTTTTTCATTATCACCGCACAGGCTGAACTGGGTTTCAGTGATCACCACCAGAAAGAAGTGATCAACTACATGCGTTTCGCCCGCTCCAAGAGGACCCTGCGGCTGAAGACCATAGACTCATGTTTCCAAGACCTCAAGGACAGCAGGTTAGCTCTAAAAGATTGCCTGTGTGTGTACGAGAGACAGGTGCCGAGTTTGTACATAATTGTATTATTATAATTATGTAATTTTGCTGACATGCATATACAGGGCAACTTACAAGTTGTAAGACTTACTGTCTTACACTTTTTTCCATTTACTCAGTTGGTTACTGAGGCAATTCAGGTTAAGCGCCTTGCTCAAAGGTGGAGATTTGATCCAGCAACCTTATGGTTTCGAGGCTTAATGCTGCCCAGTAGAGTAATATTTGACTTCAGTACTCGCAAAGATGGAAATATTTTCTTTTATTCTTCAAATTGCAACTTGTCTATTGTCTCTGTTTTTTTTCATCCACTGTCGCCGTCCTCAAACACTTATCACAACCATCACATGAACCAACATTACCTCTCAGCCTAGATTGCAGGAACCCCCCTCACCTGTGTTTGCCTGTAGGCTGGTGGAGGAGACGTTCACGGTGGACGAGGTGACAGAGATGCTTGAGGGGCTGCAGGTTGTGGTGCGAGGGGAGGTGGAGACGGAGCTTATCAACACAGCCCACACCAACGTGCTGCTCCTGCGCCAGCTCTTCTCTCAGGCCGAGAAGTTCTACCTGAAGCTGCAGACGGACGTCTCCGACCTGGAGAACAGGTGGGCCCAGGCAACTACCGGACGGTTCTGTAGAGAGTGTGGGAGCAGCCACGCGCTGCTGTGTTCTCAGAAAACTGCTGTGTTGTATGGATCTCTTTGTGGTCTTTTGCCTCTCTTGATGCACTGTAAGCAAAATGGTCGCAGTGAACAGATCATTGCAGTTTCTAAATCGGCTAATTTAAGTGCATACCAGTTCAAAGGCAGCAGGGGACACCAGATTATTTTAGCAGATGCCTGAGTTCTTGAACAACGGTCATATTTTTTTTTATGTTGTTAAAATGAAAAACAAATAAATGCATTTTTGGGAATTATATAGTTGAGTTATAACCAGCTGATTTGAGGTTTGAGGACCGTAAACTGCTCTTTGCTGGCAAGGTATTGCTACCTAGCAGCTCTCTATGCTCTATTGGTTTGTATCTGAGCTTATGAGTTACGATTCCACTATTATAATTTAAACTTAAACCTTCATCACAGTTCAGGCAAACAAGATGATAATATATTAGTAGAGTAGTAGAGTAACAATAGTGGACAGACATGGCATTTCCTCGTTTATAACGAAATCTTTAAATTATACGCTTTGCTGATAAAAGCCAGTCCATTTGCTGCAAATATTTACAAATGGTGACAATAAATTGGAACAGTCTAATAAATATCGAAGCCATGAATGGCGAATAAAGGACAAGCCCATTGGGGATGTTGTAAACTTGGTCTGTTAGGGCAGAGCGAGCAGAACACATGTGAAAACTACCATTCTGAAGGCCCCCGATGTACCATGATGTATCCAATAGGACCTTATTACTGGGGGCGTAATGGCCAGGGAGTTGTGTCTAGGTAATGAGGTGACTCCTCCCTGCATCTGAGTGTAGGCAAAAGTTCTCCGCACTCTATAACGTAGTAGTGTGCTACAAAGAAAGTATTATAATGTATATTAATGATCCACTGAAAAGAAGTGTGCTTTTGCCTTGAGGTCAGTCTGTACCAGTTACCTCTGTGGTATTTCTTCGACGGCGTGACTGGCACCAAAGCGGTGCAGAAAACGAGTGCCAGCCACACGGCAGTTCTCATCGGTTCATTCCTGCAAAGGCAAAATCAAAATCAAGTCACTGAAAAATAAGTGTACCATCTCCCCCGGCTGCCAAGAGCTCCTCACTGGTGAACAAAAGACACCAGTGTCAACAAAGACCACTGTGAGAAAGCAGACGACTCTGCCAGATCTGTTCCCAGGTAATCCTAGGAAACGTATACATTTATATCTGAGTTGTGCACTGTCCCAAGGAAAGCATGTTAACGTAAGTTTGCAACGCGTCTCGTGCTCGGAGGAAAGCGGGACATTGTTGTATGCGACCTATAGGAAGTGTGGTTAAAATATCTGCTTTTCAGCAGACACAAGATGGTCTTAACCTCGCATCGGAGTGACGCATTCCGCTTCCACAAATGTGTCATGCTAAATTTCTCACAATGATAGCCAAACTTACCCAAGAGGTGTGGATGTGGAAAATGGCATTTCTGTCCCATTTAGGATAGAGAGAGGAAAAAGATCTGGGGGCCTAGAGGTAGACCTCAGTAGGGCGACACAAGATTGATGGGCGAGTCGGGCAGGAGGGTACAGGCAAGCCAAGACTCTTGCCTGGGGGGTGCTTCTCAGTCATAAACTGAAGTGGGGTGAAAGTATGTATCCCACACTGTTCTGACAAGTGAAGCTATATTAAATTATCAGTTTTGGCTTTGGCTCTGGCTCTGGCTCAGAGTTTTTCAGCTGGAATCAGTACAGGTTCACATTATAGGAGGAGAAACCTTAGGAGGTGAGGGAATCGGGACCTGTGCGGCCTTCCCCCACGGCGCCTGTGCATTCCAAACAGGGTGTGTTGAGAAGGTACAAAGGCTCTGCCTTTGTCGTTATTTTGGCACCACTTCACAAAACCATTGCCAGCCTTTTGCGGTCACGGTGAACTGCAGCGAAGTGTTTGTCTCACTGATCAAGCTCTTGCCCAGCAAGACTTGGGCTCACATTATCCAAAGACTAGCACTAATTTCCCCCGATATCCAAGCAGGAGACTGTGCATGAAATACTTTTTTCTTTCTGGGGTAGGGTAGGCTGTTGTTCACTTCAAAAGAAAAATGTTTGCAGTCCTGCTCATTATTTTCCCCTAGGTCATATATGTTCCAACTGCTACATTGTGATATATTCCAGTCGGTTGCTGTTAATGCTTTCTGGAAAATTATTAATTGCTCAGTCTGGTATGATTTTACTTTGGATTGATAGTGCTGGATTTCCAAATGACAGCAAACATACAGCAACAGTTCTGTTCAAGAAGGGAGAAAAGGTCTTCATAAATGTAACGGGTCTACAGTGTTTTGTGGGGTCAGTCTTTAGAAGGTTGCTGGTTAAAATCCCACAAATGCTGTCGTACCAACTGCTTCTGTGAATATACTGCCGCTTACATTTTTAAATATGTACCAACATTATAAGCAATTCCGGTCACCCTGGATAATGGCAATGATGTTATTTAGTTTGGAGGGGGTGCCTCTGCATGGTCCACTGGGACGTTAAGGTTCCAGGACACGCTGCTGTCTTTCACCTGGTCCGAGTTGGCGGAGCACCTCAGTAACAGCTTCTCACTCTCCTCTCTCCTCTCCGTATCTCTCTCAGGGAGCTGCTGGAGCAAGTAGCTGAGTTTGAGAAGGCGGATTTCAAAACGACCAACAAGAAGGTGTGCGGGTGCGAGGCCGATCAGCTCATTCACACGTACACCCCTCGCCCCCTCGTGGCGTTTTCGACTAACCAATGAGACGTGAGGCTGATTTTAAAACGACCACGAAGAAGGTTGAGGTCGATGAGCTCATTCACACGTACATGGTCGCTCTGATACCTGTAGGGTTTATTTATACAGCGGCCACATTGTCATGCACTACTGAAAACCGTTACCGTAGTGACCAACCAATGAGACGCTAAGGCCATAACTTAAAGTTATAACTTAACTTAAACACACTCGCTTTCAGCTCCAAAAACTGCCGTCACATAACCTCACCATGTCAACTATTGTTTACACACTTTTCTGCGTTTTCACAACTTCCCTTTAAGATAACATCGGTATATTTCATGAGTGCCATCATGTTGTGAAAGACAAGAAATACTCTACAGCCAATGTGCATGAGTGTCAAGTTTTTATTCTGAGCCTTTTTGAGTGGCGTTCTGTGTTCCTGTTATTCACAGTCAAACAAGGAGTCCAGCAAACCAAAGTTGGCCCCTTTGAATGAAGGAGGGGTGTCTGAACTGCTTAACAAGGTAAAATTAGGCTCTCTCTTTGGCAATGAATGTGAAACCCACTAACTCTGATCATAGCACACGTCCACTGTTCCTAGCGCTCAGATTAAACGGCTGTGTGATGCTCTTTGTCACCCTGGTAAAAACTTTCTGACTGTCGCCATTTGAGTTCTGTTATGCAACTAGGGCAACTTACGGCCTACATTTTCCCTGTGAAACATGCATCAGAATGCATTGGCGGTTCAATCTGAGTCAGTAATTAACCATAGCCATTGGTGTCTGCAGTGTGCAAAAAACTTCAGGAACTGAAAGGAAGCAGACATTGCCACGCTTCGAGGCTTGCAGGAAGCCAGTGAAAACACAAAGCATTCCGTTTATAGCCATATGTAAAAGTATAGGTTTACCCCTGTGCCAGTGAACATGTGTGCTTTTGTTTCTTCTGCTATCTAGTGGGGCCTAATAAACCGTGATAGTTCTGTTTAATCAACACCTGCAACTATAAACGTGTGTAATTGTTTTTTATTGTAAGAACCTACTCACAAACTACACACATGAACAGCCTCTCGGGCCTACGACTGTGCACTACGAGAGATCTGTCCTTTGACATTTTTTAGGAGATTGCCAGATTACAAGAGGAAAACGATAGGCTCCGAGCCAGACTTCGGACATTAGAAGCACAGGTATGTTTTTTTAATAGCATTGAGATGCCTCGAGCACCTTGTATATAGGACACTGGTTGTGTGACTGCCCTGATTGATCTGGCACTGATTGATGCAACACTTGTTTTAGAAATGATTTACTAATTAAGTAAAACACTTTATCATTTAAAATGTGATTTCTGTGGAGCCCTGCTTATAAAGTTTGTGTATTGTTTTTGTCAGGCTACAGGTGCTTTAGATGAGAAAGCCAAGGTGGAACAGGCTCTGAAAGACCTACAGAAGATCCAAGGAGAGCAGCAGGTGGGAGGGGGATTCAGTCCGGCCACCAGTGGGGAATGGCGTCCTTAGGGTTACCAAAAACAATATGACCTGAATTAGATTGATAGACGGCAGATGTGTGCCATATTAGAAGCTACATAGGGACTCCTTTGAAATGCCCAATGTTACTATGAATGACTTGTTGACAGGGTTACATCAGTTGGTTGTTAAGGCTGCTTTGGTTGAAACTGCTCAAGGTGCTCTTGATTCAGACGAAGGTGGCCGGTACGTTCTTGGCATGAAATTGAGTCCACCCTTTAGAACAGAGAAATGTGGTGAACGGTTGCCCCTTGCTGCGACCCCCTCCTGAAAGCGAGAGAAACACCTTCTTTGTCCTTTCCCTCTCGGGGGAGTGGATGAAATGGCTACTGCTGACCACAGAGAACCTTGCAAACTCAAACAAGCATAGGCTCCCTTCTTGCTATACTCAACTCCCAGCAATGTGTGTTTATTTCTATTCCTGTTTTTGTTTTATTTGCTTCCTGGAACGGAATGGTATGTATTACTTTAAGCTTCTCTTTCCCCAACATACATTTTACAATTGTGAGACTAAAACGCTAGTAATGGATATGAGAGAATTTCACGTTTAATGCTTTATGAATGTTCATCAACCAAAAGGTTTGTTATTATTGACTAAATCCCGTTAAATTGTCTATGTGTTTAGTAACACTATGTTGAATGTTTACAATGATTCACCTTCCAGAATTGTGCAGGTGGATAGTCATTAAGGGAATTAACTTTCAGTACGTTTGTATGCTCTCTTCATTGTACCCGTCTTGCGCGTACTGTCGCAACGTTGAGGTCATATTTTTGAAACACTATGGAAGTGGTGCGATGAGGTGCCTTATTTGGACGCCTAATGCCTGTGTATTCAGGGCTCAAAGCTCAGCCGCTTTTCCAAATGCCCTCCCCTCTTTCTGTCTGTCCCAGCTGGCTCTGAAATCCCAGGAGATCAGCGGCTTGGAGGACACCGTGGCGGCGCTCAAAGCCGACTTCCAGAAGACACTGAGCGACAGCACCACCTCCCGGAAGGACCTGCAGGAAAACCTGGTGTCCGCTAAGCACGACCTGCTGCGCGTGCAGGACCAGCTGTTGCTGGCCGAAAAGGTGTGGCCTCCTGCGTCGCTGTAGCCAATGGCGCAGTGCCTCTTAACACCCCCCACCCCACTTTTGGTTGGCACTACAGTGTCCTCTGCTGCACCGTGGTTTGTCTGGGCGGGCCTGACAGTGTGTCATGTTGCAGGGCACCGTTGGACAGAAAGACCGCAATGACGCGCAATATTGTGGTCTTTTGAAATCGCGAGCGGGACCGTGGCCTTGAACCCGATGACTCATGTTTGTTTGTGTTTTTTTGTGCCTTTGCATGTGCACGCCTGTTTGCGTGTGTGTGTCAGGAGCTGGAGAAGAAGTTCCAGCAGACTGCGGCCTACCGTAACATGAAGGAGATTCTGACCAAGAAGAACGAGCAGATCAAGGAGATCAGAAAGCGTTTGCAGAAGTGAGTGCATGTAATGGCACGGTCTCTGCACCAGGCACCAGAGTTGAAAACCAAAGTCTCACTGCCGTTTCTCTCTTATACGGTTTGATGGTGTCATTAACCTCTGCCTGGTGGGTACTAGAACAGGCAAGATATTTTGGATAAAAGTCTTTGGGGACTTTTCGGGAAGCGATGGCGGCTTTTAGGAGAATGTCTTTCTGTGAAATCTATATCGACTTTGTACAATATGGGAAATTATGCCTTTTTTTATACCCAGGTATGAGCCAGACGAATGAGGTCCTGGGGGTGGACAAATTAATAAAAAGAAGAGGATAACACTGCCGTAGAGGAGATAAAACGACGAGAGGGAGATGAAACAGACTTCTTCTGAGGACCAGTAGAAATGAGCTGATCTGTTTAGAACAGTGTTTGTAGAGCACATTTGGCTGATAAGTTGATCTAACAGGCTTTCGTACTCTTTACACTATGGTGGATTTTAAGCTAGCCCGGTAGCCAAGGGCACAGGTCCTGTGGGGGTCCTGGACCAGATCGGCCACTCTGTTCCCCACTCCGGATGTTTTACGGTCTGATTTGCGCACTGAACTAGAACTGTCGCATTTCAGCTCTGAAGAGTTGCTTTGTTGGCCTTCCAGGAAGGGTTCTGTGCATTTGGCTTCGTACCCGGATTAACGCTTTTAAGACTGCAGAGGTGTTAGTTTTTTTTTTTTTTTTTTAAATGATTAAGAATGTTGCTGATGATGTGCATATCGGACTGTGTCTTCTACATCTCTTGTGTGTATAGGAACTGATGGTGCATTCTGGTCATCCAAAGCTGCTCATATTTGATTGTATATTTGATAACTTCTCTGTTTTCCTTATCCCTAGTGGGCTCCTGTCTGAAGGAGAAGTGACATCTTCAGTTGCAGAAGTAACTCCTTTATGTGGGCCAATAGGGTTGAGTGATACAAAGTTACTGTGCTATCACAACTGCCTGGGACAATAAATTGTGTTATGATATATTTTGGTTAATCTCTTTCTTCCCACCCCTCGGTTGCCACTCATCAGATGTTGGGTCAAGTGTCCCAAATGTTCTTAAGAACAAAACATTTAACAATATTTTGAACACATCTTTGTAATTAACAGTTCAATCTACAGACACTGTGGCGGCTAATTTCATAGTGTTGGTAGTCCATTGAACCGAACAAAATGCAAAATAACATGCAAATTAAGATACAACTAGCAAAATAGTCTTCAATTTATGATACCTAGGGCCAGTTTTACTAAAGGTTTACACAAGTTTTAGTATGTGCAAAAATTCATCAATGTATATCTACTAACCTCTCTTAAATAAGGAAGATACGCAAATAGTTTATTTTGCTGGTTCACAAGAATGAATATACAAATGTGGTCATTCCTGTCAGAGTGCACAAAACATTGGTGGGGAATAACGCAAACTTATTACTGTGACTAATGTGACGTTTTATCCTCACGGGAAAATTCGTGTTATCACACGCAAAAAATATGTTTTAAAAAGCCACGACCCTTATTCTGATATTGCTTGCAGCTGTCAGAATGTATGCAATTATTTTCAGTATATCACCTGTAAAAAGTGTAAAAAGTGCTTGCAGGTCTTACTGAAAATATGTGTGAGTTCTAGACAACACGTCCTAGTAGTCTCCTCTGCCCAGTTCGGTGATAGTCCTCCTGCAGATTCAGGCTTGTGGACCAGGTGGTTTGCAAGAACGACATGGCTCAGTGCGAGTTTGAGGATCTGATGTGGGCAAGCCTCCACAAGGATAGAACACAAAACTTACCTGTCACGCATTTACCCAGGGCCTTCTGCAGGCTTTCAAGACCGGACAGCATCCCCTGTCACTCAAATATGATTCATGCACAAATTCCACTTTTTATTATCCTTTGATAGAAAAATGGAAGTCTTAAGCTTAGAGACTTGGGGCGGGGGGAGGGTCAGTTCTTGGCAGAAGGTCTAGTTTTACTGAACTACTGAATTGTGGGGGTTGGCTGGACAAAGGGTCAAACAAAAACTACTGGTAGAATTTAGATGTTATTGACCAATGGGCTAGGTATTGAAGCAGTCACACAGATGTTGTTTTCTGGCTCTTACTTGCTAACCCTGTTCTGGATACCAGCAGCTTGTGTTTGCCGTTACCACAGCACAAGTAACAGGCTGATTTTGGTATGCAAATGCATGTAAATAATTCAAAGACCACTTCTTCTCACACTGTGGCAATTTTCCAGAAGTTTGCCTAGAGTAGCCCAGACAAACCAATTTTATGATTCCCCCCCCCCCCCCAAAAAAAAAGCGTGCCAAGCTGAAATGCCAGCTGGGTGTAAATCTCTGTTGTAAGCCCTCGGGGCTGCTCTCTGACGCCAATTAAGCACACTGACATAAGCTGTCCCTGGGGGTGCAGGGTGAATGGTGTTTTCGCCTGGGGATGTGGTATGAGGGCAGCAGAAGCCCAGCCGCGAGCCCCAACCTGTTTCTCCCTCCCCTCCCACCCCTGCACCACCTTCTCCCAGCTATATTAAGCCCAAGCGCTAGGCTTGCAGCTCACTCGTGCTCCCCAGTCACTCTGTGCTGCCTTCGGTTCACACCAGCTTGACGACATGTCCTCATCTCTGTCCTTGTCCTCGTCTAGGGTGTCCGGTGGAGGCGGCTTTGGCCTCTCCGGGGGTTTGGGCAGCACTGGCTTTGCCAGGGCTGGTGGTGTTGGCAGGTCAGGCCTCGGTCTCAGGGCTGGTGCGGGACTGGGGTTGGGAATGGGAGGAGGGGGTGGTCTGGGCCTAGGACTGGGAATGGGAGGAGGGGGTGGTCTGGGCCTAGGACTGGGAATGGGGGGAGGTGGTGGCCTGGGGTTGGGTGGTGGTGCCGGCCTTGGTTTTGGAGGTGGTGGAGCCCTGATGGTCAGCCCCGCCTTCGCCATGGGTCGCACCATCGCGGCTGGTGGCCTGAGCGCCGGGTCAGCCCTGGCGGCGGGTCCTGCCCTGGGCTCCTCGCTGGCTCCCGTGCTCTCTCGTGCAGCTGAGAAGCAAACCCTCTCCGGGCTGAATGAACGCTTCTCGACGTACATGGCCAAGGTGCAGGCGCTGCAGCAGGAGAACTTGGCCCTGGAAGCCAAGCTGTCCCAGTTGACTGGCGGGGCAGACATGTCCCCAGAATCCTCCAGCATCACCACCGTGGAGTACGAGGCCCAGCTGAGTGAGTACCGCAACACACTGGAGGTGCTCACCCTGGATACCATCAAGCTGGAGATTGAGCTGGACAACGTTCGGGGAACCGCCCACGAGCTGAAGGCCAAGTAGGTGCTACCGCCTTCCATGTAGAATCTGCAGGTGCGTTACATGCTTTCATGCTATATGAAACTGTTGTGAATTTCTGAAATGTTATTTTTAAGTAAAAATGTATTAGAAATAGCATACATGTAAGTGAAATATGTTATCGGTGTGGGGTTGTGCAGTATCCAATGCTTTTCAGAGTGACGCTGACACTGTGTTGCTAAGAGACCAATATAGTTTTTCAGTAACTAGCTTTTATCTTTGAGACCTCCGCACAATCAATACTGCATTTACTCATAATAGTATCATCAGATGTACAGAACAGGGTTTTTCTTTTGGGGGTGGGGGGGTGTGGCTAAGGGCAGACAAAGGTCAACAAAGAGTGACTCGAGGGGGATAAGGAGAGGATGTATGTTTATAGATGAGAAATCTCTCAGGTCGTTCTGTGCTGTGCTGGCTTATTCTGACATTTATCCTCCTTCTGGCAGGTTTGATTTTGAACAGGGAGTGAAGTTCCAGCTGGAGGCTGACATTGCCGCCATGAAGAGGGTAAAAAAAGGGAATTGAGGGAGTGGCGGAAGGGGAAACAAAAGTGGGAGAGGAGTACCTCAAAGAAAGACGGGGTACTGGATCCTCTGCCCTGTCAGGTAGATCAGTGATTGGTGGGTAACGGTAGGTACCTCTCTCATCACCAGGACATCGAGACAGCATCTGAACTGCGCATCGAACTGAACGCCAAGTTGTCCAGCCTGAGGAATGAACTGGACTTTGTCACCAAGACCCAGGACGAGGTACAGAGTACCGTGGGATACTGGAAGACCACATGACTGCAGAGCTGCACGACTGTGTGAATGCGTAACAGTGTGGCAGTATGAGTTTTATTTTCTCATATTTATGTTGCTGGCTGTGAACCTGCTGGTCCGCATGGACCGTGCTGCTTCATTAATTGTAGAATAGCAGAACTGTGTGGCCCTCTGCCTAAAGGACTGCACCTCACACTGCCGTTTGGTTGTTGTCAGCTGTCAGTGCAACACTGAATATAGAGAGCAACCATCTTGAGAGCCCTAGAGAGAGAGGGTGTCTCTGCTAGTATTGATTTTAGTGTCAGGATTAATGTCTGTCTGTCCATCTGTCTTTGTCTCACAGGAGCTGTCCACTCTGCAATCCAAGCTGGGCACCACGTCCATGGAAAAGTCTGTGTCCATGATCGAGGTGGACACCGGCAAGTCCTTCGATATCTCCACCGCGCTCAACAAGATGAGGGCGGAATACGAGAAGTCTGTGCAGCAGCACCGAGAAGAGGCTGACGCGTACTACAAACTCAAGGTGCTGTCGTCTTCCCCTTTGAGATACGACACATTGTCAGAGAACGTTTCTGACCATACTCTGAGCATCCCCTTCGTGTCCACTGTGTTTGTTTCTTGGAACAATACCTAGGAATGAAGTGTCAGTTAGCTACAGCATCGGCTGACGTGGAACACTGTTTATGAGAATCATAAAACAATGGCTGATGACAATCAAATTCTTTGGTAAAACAATTCCCAAGGTAGTGCTTTGCTGAAAAGATCACGCCACATGGGTACATGTGATGGGGAGGATTTCACAGAGTGGTCGTGGCATAGGACTGTCTGTTAAGTTAAGGTCAGAGTCCTTGGACGCTGGACTATATATATTTATATATATATAAAGTGGATAAGGACTAGTATGAAAAGCAAAGTAATTATTAAAGTATGATTATTGGGAGGGGGTGGGGCCAGTGGCATTGATCATCGGGTAGCCTTTAGGATTCTGCTGTATTGAGACGTGCATTTCTGGTTCCACATTGACACATTCCAAGTTTTCTTTTTGTATTTTGACACTGGTAGAGTGATGATGTCAAACGCTAATTTCCAGTGGCAGAAGGCTTTAACGCGTTATAATTGCGCGTACTACATGCACAAATCTCCGTCAATTATAAAAATGCATATGAAAGTGATTTAGTTTCTTTCTATAAAGTGGTAAAATACTCTTCTCTTCTGCAGATGGATGAAATGCAGACCACCACAGCAAAGAGCACAGAGGCCATCTCAACAGCCAAATTGGAAATCACAGCATCCAAAAAGGAACTGCTGGGCCTGAATCTAGAGCTACAGGGCTTAGCATCCATGGTGAGTCTCAGCCTCTCTCTGCCTGTAAATATACACTGTGTAACCCTGACCCTAACTCTACAGAGCAGTGTACTGTGTCAACTACCAATGAGTAAACTGTGCACACTGTGTCATGAGCTGACTAATTTCTCGCTGTCTGTAAAGTACAATGTATCCACAGCAGAGAACATTTTACACAGTTCACGCTGTATCCACCTCAGAGCAGTGGGATGTACAAACAGAGTCTCTCTCTCTGTCTTTAATGTGTACACTGTATCCACTACAGTGTAAACAGTGAAAGGACATACACTCTGTCAACTGCAGTGTAGTTTTCAGTAGGCCTGCTTCGTTGGGTATTGACTGCGGCATTGTGAGAGATCGACTGAAGAAGCCAATATTGGTGACAGTCATCCCCCAATGACTGGAAAAACCTGTATCTTTTCAATCAAGCGTATTAATGCGAAATTAGAAGTTAAACTGGTCCTGAGTCACATTACCACTTCCATCTTTCCCGCAATGCTAGTTTCTATCTGAAGGGGATTTCAGTCTACTGCTGGAAAGTACTTGGCTTTTTTACTGAGCACATTTTAGAGAACGATTCACCGGTTGGGTTAGGAAACCCAGGTATCCTTCTAGATGTTAAACGCAGATTCTGTTCAGGCCAGCCAAGTGAGCAGCAAAGGAGACATAGGAACAGGGAACGGAGAATGAGAGTTACTTCCAGGTGACACTGGGGTGAAAGTGTTCAGTGTGTCAGAGAAGAAAAAAGAAGGCAACATGCATTTAGATTTGCAGTGTACTTTTACCTCCAGTTCACGAGATCCTGCTGACAGACATAATACCTCATTATTGTACAAGGCTTTGTTAAAAAGAAAAAATATCTGAAATCCCATTTCCGATAAAGCAGGGTTTACTTTTGAACGAGCGTAGCCTTTGTGGTGAGAAAAAAATCACAGCACAACAGACGAGAGAGAGAGAGAAAGAGAGAGCGAGAGCGAGAGAGCGAAAAAGAGCATTAAAGGAAGTGGTTTCACCGATCCTGCGAGCTCTGAGCGCAGCTGAACTCCCCGCGACGCTCCAGCAGCTCGACAGGAACTTTCACTGGGGAAACGGACGCTCTTCTCACTAATGAGACTGTTTGAGATCCGGGCACAGTGTGCGCAACACTCTACCCGCAGGTAGGGGGTCGATCTGTGTCAGCGATTTCAACTGTTTCTTTTAACGTTGAATCAAAAAATCATTACGGGAAAAAGTAAGGAATGTGGACGTCATGCAGAAATTCTGCAGCAATGTTGAAGTCTTACGTATTATAAAAACAATACATTGGTTTAGTATTAGACACTCAGTGGACAGTTTATTAGGTACACCACCCTATTCAGGAAAATTCGGTCACTTGGCCGTGTTTTGCTGTATAAAGCAAGCAGACAGGCATCATCAGTTTTTGTTCGATTAACTGTTAGAATGGACAAAATGAGTGACCTAAGGAGTTTGAGCGTGGTATGATCGTCACTGCCAGGTGCACTGGTTACACTCTCTCAGAAACATCCGCCGTCCTGAGCCAGTAGGGGCATTCCTGTGTGCAGAACTAACTGTTTTGCAATCTCCAGATAACAGTTTAATATACAACTGAAATCATTCAGGTTGAGAAACTTGTTCAAGTGTATATGCGGCAGAGGCTCTTGGTCACTAATACTAACTAATACATTGAACTCTAAATGATATATTTGTGCAACATATCCAAAGAAGACTTATAGGATATAATAAGACATTCCAGATCCTCCTCTCCTCATGGACATTGAATTTGATGCCAGCAACACGTTTAAAAAAAGCTGGGACAGGGACATGTTTGCCCCAGACATTTTCCAGAAACCCTACTTGTACCAACCCCTCTCCCTTTCCTCCAGAACATGTCCCTAGAGCAGAGTCTAGCAGAGGCACAATCTCAGGCCAGTGTGGGCGTGGCCGAGTACCAGGCCCAGATCGCCAGCCTGACGTCAGCCATCGAGGTTGCCAAGTCCGACCTGTACAAGCAAATAATCACTTACCAGGAGCTGCTGGATGTTAAGCTGGCGCTGGATGTGGAGATCTCCACCTACAAAAAGCTGCTGGAAGGAAACGACTTAAAGTGAGTGTGTGATTAGACCCCAAGTACTGGTTTGGATTGATCTGATGATTTATTTATTGATTGCTGAAAGTGTTTGTTTGGAGGTATAGATCATTTATAACGGTAAGACTATGGTTTAATATGAATTAGCATTTATTATTTCTCAAAACTTTGTTTACCATAATTGTCCCCTCATCACTGGTCCTAGAAACCGGCTGGCACTCAATGTATCAGGTCTTTTATGTGGAATTTGTTTTTGTTCCCCCCCCAAGAATACCAGAGTCATCCTCCTTTTCAGAGTCATCCTACAGCTTCTCAGGTAAGGACAGGTCCGACACAGGTCCAAAATCAGGGACAGCCGGTCGATGCACCACATACCAGTTTGTCGTTGTGCAACCTCAAAAATTCACATTGCCTGAAACTTCTTTTGAAACCACTTAATTAAAAAATTAAAATGATGGCCTTTGGTGTGCTCTGAGCTGCGATTTCGCCCTGGCTCTGACTGTTTCCTCCAGATGCGCTTGCATCCTCATAGACGCCTATACCTTTATTATAGGCTTTAACATATTACTGATGGTGTTCAATATCCAACACAGCAAAATGCATTTCATCCCTAGAGAATACACTGATGCAAGTTACTAAAAAGACGTCACTAAAAAGAAAATATGTTAGCCAACTGGGTACCGTTTGCCACATCTTCTTTTGACTAGCTAGCAAATGTAGTCACCAATCAATATCTGTCGGCTTCCATTTTTACTATATAACTAGCTGGTGTATGAGAACTGCCAGAATTAAATTTAACTTTAAAAATGTTATACCTGTCCTGTTTAGCTGATTTGAAGGTACATGCTCCCCCTACTGGCTAAGACAGTGTACGTTAGCTTGAGCAATGTTGGTTGTTTGAAGGAAAGGCTATTTTCCTTTTTTAAGTTTTGTAAAATACTCAATATTAATTATCATAAGCATTAACCCATATATCTAGTTGATTAAGCAACTCACCTATACAACCGTAAAAAAAACTGTATATCGAAAATACAGACCTATGTAACAAAAATCCTTTTGTAATGATTAATTCAAAGATCTATCCAAAAGCTTGGACAAAAGTGTCAAGGTAGGAGGCGGTTACATTATATGCAGGAGTGTGGTAAACAGTCTGTGATAGATAGCGGGCTAAGAGAAATGTGGTGTGCAGCAAAAGTTTCCGTTTGCCTGCTGTCTCTCTCAGCAAAGATGTGTTTCCCACGGGCTGCGGGTGAGCTCTGTGACTCATACCGCAATTGGAGTAATGACAACCAGACTCTTGGACACAACGGCTCACTGCTCGGCATGCACAAATACACACATGCGTGCACACTCCGACCAACCATGGTCTGGAGGAGAGAGCTGCTTAAACAATGTCCTCGGGAATGGGTCAAGGCCGGTGAATTTCCTGCACCACTTGTGCACCTGTGGTTGTGTTTTGCGAGTTACACTCTTCAATACGTACAGTATGCTTTCCCAGGTGGTAAATAGGTCATTGAGCAGCCGCGCGCCAGGGAATACGCAGGCCCATGCACACGTGCACTTTGTAGCTGAGAACGTGTGCACAGGCTGGTGCACTAAGGCTAGCCCTCTCCTCTAGCTGAGTTTCACACCTCTGTAGAAAGTGCTCTACTTAGCCTGAAGTCAGTGCGCTAGCCACACGGTTGAGTGCTAGGAGGCAGTGGTGGGAGTCCTGGAGTTTGAAGGAGAAGGGAGTGTGAAAGAGAAGGGAGTGTGGGGTGGGCCGAGCCCTCGCTTACCTGCGCTTTCCCCTCTCGCAGGGCGGGATGCCTTACACTCCAGCACTCCCCAGGACTCCCCCCTTCCCCCTGCCCCTGAAGACAGGCTAACTAGTTTCACGCTTGCAGGCAAGTTAGAGGCAGCCACCCAAATACACAGTGCTATAAAAAAGTGTAATACCCAACCATGGACATCTATACAACTGCAGCCCTCTACTGTTTTTGTAGCGTCTCTGGAGTGCTGTGAGAAAATATTTTGAAATGATTTTCAGATACTGAGCATGAGATTTCAGCCGGAAATAATGGTTGTGGTCTTTGACACTCTCTCTTTCTAGTTGGGGGAGGAGGGATACAGGTGAAAGAAATCATCACAGGTAAGGAGCCTCCTCTTCTCATTGTCTGGGTTACATGCAAAGGGTGAGAGTATCTGAATCTTGGACCATTTGTTCCCAGGTTTCATAAAGCAGGCCCTTTTCTGAAAGTTCTGATCATAGACCTCTTTACTCCTGTCCTAAACCTCCACTCCTTTACTGTACTATAAATGTAATACTGTAAATATTTCAAAATCAGTTTGAACTGAAGTAGTGAATATGGAGACTGTCAAAAAACGTAAAAGATGTTCAAAGCAGGTGATGTCTTGCGTCCAGTGGCTTCTGGGAACTGTAGTTTCTTCCTCTCCAACTTTCGGTTTCGGCTGGTGTGTATATTGCTGTGGTTACTATGTATATCCGTTTCCCTTTCCAGAGCACACAGAGACCTCTATCCTTTCTGATGAGAATGAATCCTGATCACGTAGATCTTCAGACGCCATGCTACAGCTGCTCCTGCGCTCTCCACCAATCAGTTTCCTACCCTCTTTCTGCATGCACCCCCCCCCCCACCCACTCAATAAATTTTCCTGCTTAAATACGTTTACCTGTATTTGTTCATTTACTGTGATTGTGTATTATCCTGTTGGGAATTAAATCATTTTAGACCACAAATGTGGTAAATCAACACACTGCAATTAGGTTGGTAAATAAATATTCTAACGGCCAAATACACCTCGCATACCCAAACCATTGCACCTTCACCTAGTTTGTTCTACATCAATCTACAAGTTTATATTTCATTATATGTGTTCTAAACCACAATCTATAAAAACCATGGCTGTTTCTGAAAGATCGATTCACAGTGCAGGTTAGGCTTTTCCCCCCCATGTAACTCAGGCTATAACTCAGAGAGGTGAGAAGTAAAAATCTTTCACATAATCTGTGCACATTTCCGCTGCACCTTTCTGTCCACCTGGTAGGAGCCTCATAGTACAGCGGGCATGTGTGAGGTTTGGACTGTGACTGAGGATACCACAGACACTTCCGTCCTGCAAAATAAGTCAACACACATTTTAAAAAAAGAAAAAAGACCACCACTCTTTCCATGTGCTATCTGTGAAATAAGTACATGAAAACAACTTCTCTCTCCATGTGCTATCTGTGAAATAAGTACATGAAAACAACTTCTCTCTCCATGTGCTATCTGTGAAATAAGTACATGAA
>JAOVYW010062087.1:0-22138 GCA_025775045.1 Hiodon tergisus
GTGACTATTCGAAGCGAACAATGATTGACATCACTAAGAGCCAATGAAAATTGGGGGGGGGGGGGCACACAGGATGGCCAATCAGATCACAAGGGGGGGCGAGTGCCTGCTCCAAAGCCATACACTTCAGCTTACCTATAGGTTTTCACAAGTTCATTCTAACTTTCACTGGTCATGCTACTCTTAAGACAAACATTCAATTATACTAATTTGATGTTCATTTCTATAATACAAAATGCTTCCTTCTTTCAGTTGATTTGAAGGCTATGTACTGCTGGGGCAGTGTAATTAATTACTCCTTGAGTCCCCAGCAACGAGGTGAGGCCAAACAGCCTGCTGGTCAGCTCTCCGAACCCTGATGTGGCTCTCATTTAGCCTCTGCTGAAAACAAGGATCTATGTAGCAGGTGGCAGGGACATTTCCCCCGAATGGAGAAAGTTTAACAGTACGTTTCTCGTGACAAAGGCATTGTGTTTTGATTCTGAGATTCCGGGACCCCAGTGCTGAGCCCAGCGAAATGGACTTCTGATCAGTGGTACCAAGCCCCACAGATTGCTAAGAGTATTGATTTTAAATGCAAGCATTAGTTTAAAATATTTTATCTGAAAAAAGGAACAACAAAAAAAATATTTCTGTTAATTTTTTTGGGATGCATTTTTTTCTTAATTTTTGTGAAAAGGTAAAACTAGAAAACCAGAAACCTGCTGGAAAGACCAAACCCAAAAGGACAGCAAGGATCATTCGAGGACAGCCTAAACGGGGAAATAAAAATCTTTTTTTATTTTTTATTTTAAGTTCTACGGTTTTTCACCTGTCACTTTATGCATCATTTCATGTCGCCGTGTATTAAAGGAAGATCCTGAGTGGTAAATCCCAGCGACCAAAAATGCTAACCCCTTATAATTTTTAGGAGGAGCTGTTTTGTTCCTCTTCTGTTCCAAAGTCATCTTTTACCAACAGAAGCTAAATTGTATTTCATCTGGATGGTTTTGGTTTTGCAAATTTAAATTTGAGAAGGGATAGTACTGCTAGAATGTTGTTTTAATCCAGTGGATAACTTGTTTGGGATTTATTCTGTAGCGTATAATGATCTCAACACTTGATTTATGATGCACCAATATTCGATGTTGTTCCAATGTCAACACTTGGAAAATGAGCCCTGAAAGCTCTTACTCCAGAAGTTGCATCTGTGCCACCAGCACCTGCATTGTGAACAGTACATCTTGGATCAAGAAGTTCACCGGCTCAGAGACCAAACCCAGTTTGGAAATTCAAAGTCGTTCACAGATTCTGGGGCATTTGGACCAGTTAAGAACCATAAGACTTCTTGTGACTTAAAATGTGATGTCACATAGAAAAGGCGTACTTATCTGCGATCACGGCTAATGGCATGGCTTGTTCATAATCATCGGCACTTATACTAATCCAATAAAAAATTGGCGCGGTGCTCCTTTATGACTAGCGAGGAATTGTTGCACTTCTGAGGTGACCAAAGGGTATTGAAAAGCAGCCCATTTCCAACGAACGGAAAACAGACGTAATGCAAAGCTAACAGCTGCAATGACCAGGTGACTCTGTAGTGTGAGGTACTCTCTTACTTAATGGAGAACTCAACGGAGAACCGTGGCTCTCATCTGGTATCCAACACTGCTGTGTTTATCGATTTCCATGGTGGGGATAATCTGTGGAATCCAAGTTTCGCTTCAGCTGCTGTCCTAACTTAACGTTGAGATGCCTGCTGGCTTCCAAATTAGATCAGTCCAGTATAATAAATGTGTCAGAAACCAAATATAATAATAATAATAACTATAATAATAATTATTATTATTATTCTTTTTAAGTTTACAATTTTTTTGGCAAAATGATCATCTACATTTATAAATCAAAATTTCAAGATATAATTTTTTTAAACAACAAATGCCACTCACCTCTAAGGACTTTCCTGAGCTCGTCCTTACAACCTGGCACTAAAGATGGACAACTGACACAGCTACAAGGCACCGCCAGCAGACACAAAACGGATGTTCTGAGATGCAAAACACATTCAGAGAATTTTCCATTTTAAATATCTTAAAAGTAACTTTAATCTGTGAAGGTTTGTCGTTTTCATGAGTATACCATACCCCAGAATACAAAATCTACTTTCCCTGACAAGGACATTAATTTTATACATACCTTAAATCTTGTAACTTCATTGCAATTTTTATTGACAAAAGTAATTATCTCAAGAAAAAGTGATAATTATAAGAGATACAATGGCAAATAAATACGCCAGTCACTGGAACAATCCAGAGACACATTCCGCAACAGCGCGTAAATGCAAGTATTTTTTAGTTTCTGGCACACTTCCATTTTAAGGAGAAATTTACGTCATCAGTCTACAAACAACTGTCCTCAGACTGGAATATAGCTTTCAACTCAAGATACGCTCTGTGTGTTCCTCCCCATTGACTTTATTTCGAAACATTGGTTAGGAGTCTTTGACTGGACTTGATAGTCTGTGCTAGTAAATGTTCAAAATAAGATCAGCTCACCTGGGGAAAAAGGCATGCAATACTGCGTTAAATGCACATAAACATGTTATTGATATCAGTAAAAGGCATGTGATACTGCAGTAAATGCACATAAACATGTTATTGATATCAGTAAAAGGCATGCAATACTGCAGTAAATGTACATAAAGATGTTATTGATATCAGTAAAAGGCATGTGATACTGCAGTAAATGTACATAAAGATGTTATTGATATCATTAAAAGGCATGCAATACTGCAGTAAATGCACATAAACATGTTATTGATATCAGTAAAAGGCATGAGACACTGCGGTAAATGTACATCTATGTGTTATTGATATCAGTAAAAGGCATGCGATACTGCGGTAAATGCACATAAACATGTTATTGATATTATTAAAAGGCATGATATACTGCGGTAAATGCACATAATATGTGTTATTGATATCAGTTTTTGCCATGTGCGTGTGCTGTTTCTTTTCAGGCTCCAAGAAACCTTAACAGTAAAGAATCCTTCTAAGCATTTGGTTGTGTAAAACGGCTTAAACCAAATTAAGCTGAGATGATAGTCTCTGGGTTTGTGACAGAACATATATACTGTTTCTGCTCTTTCACCACTGCCGTAGTGCAAAGCATAAACAGCGACTGTGCTTTTCATAAATCACCCACATGCCTGACAGTTTGAACTTTATGCTTATAGGGAGAACACAAGGCAGTTGTCTACAGCCCATAGGCTGGTTGTAAATGACAAGGTCTGGAATTCTTTTCCCCCTTTTTAACATCTAAACACACCGCACGCATGAAGGTCGGTGGCAGCTTAGCGCTGTGTTGGCGAGGTTGCCACTTTGTCCAGGAATTTTCAAATAAATACAAAACGGGCACGGCTACGAAGCGGCGCGGCCTGCGCTTTAACAGCCCTTATCAACAACCCCATCAGCTCATTGCTTTAGCATTTAGCGTCCGTATTCAGCTCAGGGGAGAACAGCGCTTCCCTAGTTTAGAGAAAGACATTTTTTAAATGTCCTTCAAATCACGGACAAGGCTTTTTTATGTTTTCAAAATCAAACTTCAGCGTCATCTTAACCGGGCAGTTCTGGTCCTTTGTTTTGGATGATCGTTCTCGAAACATCAGGTAATCCATTGATTCCAATGTTTTGGCTTCAGCTTGGTCAGAGAGCGTTATTTACAGGCAAGTCCAGAGCAAAATAATAAGAGCTGGCATATCAGTGAATCTTGGTCATGTTTGCATGAACAACTACTCTGGTACAACTTTATTCAATCAGGAGTCATTAAGCTAATGTGCATAAGTGCTAAATATTGCAATGAAATACATCCATAAGTGGTTTATTTGTCATATCTTGCCCAGTCAAAGTCATACATACACAGTCAAAATGTATATTCACTGGCCATTCTTTTTAGAGTCAGCCAAGTTTATGAGATTTGACGTAACACATTTTCTTTGTTCGGATGCTCACTAAAATTCAGCCAATTAAAACGAGCGCAAACGTATTCCATATGCTATGTATGGAACCGAAACAAGGTGTCCTCCATTCCAAAAGGGAATACAGGTTGGAACATTTTGGCTGGCACCAGATAGGCAATGTTTTGTATTGTGGGCTTTGTGCTCCAATTCCCCGGGCTTGCCTCACCTCACCACACCACACCCGTGGCTGAGTCCCAGCAGGCCTGCCCGGCATGCCCTGTCAGCCTCCTCATGGCACACAGCCCGGTTCGGAGAGCTCCAGAGAGCCCGCTTGGGAAAGGATCTGCCTCAAAGCGGGTATCCTAGGATACTGAGGGACAACAACTCCCACAGCATTACAGTCAAGTCCAATCTGCCCAATGGTACTGCTTCCCCCTGTATCTACTACACATTAATAATCCACAGTCAAATACTCTGGAATTATTGAATCTTGAATAATTCATACATTTGCATAACCCTAAATCATTATTATGAGATCATATTCATAGTTCATGACAATACGCACAGTGATTCTCATCAATCTTACTGGACAGAGCTGCAGCATGTCTGGCTTGTTACCTACAACAGACTCCACAGTAAAGGTGGGCCTAATGGATTTGCCACGGCGCACGTGTTAACTGAGTTTAATGGAGTGACACTGGAAGCCTGGGGCAGCTGTGGTCCCACAGGGTTGACCTTCGGAGTACTGCCTGACTGCTTTACCATGTCGGCCTGTGAGAGGAGTGGAGGGCTGAGCTGTGTGGGGCCCCCTGGGCAGGAATGGAACCATAAACGCACGGTTGTCTCGGGTGGCCGTTCCTGTGACGGATGAATGAGGCTGGGATTCCTGTCCCGGGAGACCGAGCAGCAGGGAAACCTGTCAAAAACGGCATTGGAGCAGTGATTTACCCACAGTCAAGCAGTCACAAGAGAGCCCAAAGTCACTCGCTCACATTGTTACAGCACAGGTTTGATGACAACATACAGGCCCACCAAAAGGAATGGCGCACACATCCTCAGCTCAGATAGGCCTATCACTCGTGACAGGTACATGACAGGTAGCTTTAAACCACATCAGTTAGTAACCCGTTTATACATTCATGCATTGCTGTTTACAAACTAGATATGTATACCAACCAGGTGGAAGAGACCGGGTCTGCTCGTCCAGCACCAGCATTAGCACAATGTGACTTCAGTGATAAGAGTCGTCCTTCAGCAGAGGTCTATCAGAAAGTCTCCTGCGGGAAATGCTGGATGGTGGGTCCCAGTGCACGAATATGTCAACAGAGCAGAACATCTGGAAGCTCTTGGAAAGGGCCGTGCACCGCTTGGACAAAGACGCACTGTATCAGAACCGGCTGAGCCGCGTGACTAATCAACCCAAACCTTTTCCCCCATTGAATAGTTCCCCCACCAATAGTTATAATAATAATAACCTATTTATTTATTTGTGTTCATTTTATTGTACAAGAACATTTTTAAGCACATCATATTAAAAAATGAGTCCACACCCAAAAAAAACAATAAAACAGGAATAACACGAGAGAACTTGCAGAGGGTAGCGGAATGAGACATAAGACAGGCATAAATAAAACAGTCAGGTAGACAAAACCAGAGAACACTCTAATACCCCAGGATCCCTTCATCTTCTACGATGGCCCTGGAATCCCAAACCTGTGCCAAACCATACACCACATCCTCCTGGGCCAAGAGAGAAAACCCAGTTGCGGCACAAAGTCCAGAACCGATTACCAATTAAATTTATTTGGTTAGTTTGGCAAATGAGAGTCAGAAGCCTGGAGTCTTTGATGGGCCCATTAGCCCTTCACCTCCCTGGTGGGAGGTTTCAGAGTGAGGTATCAAACAATTAGGCTGAAGCCACAGATTCCAGCAAGTGATGGGGCTTTCCAAATCCTTCCTTACATCTTAATGGAAGCCATGTATATGTGGAGCTCGTTTCTGCTCCAAAATCACTGCAGCAGTCTGACACATGCGGTCAGAATCCATCCACAATGTCACTGTGACCTGGCCTTTCTAGAAGGCACTGCGTTTGTCTCACTATATATATATAGTTATTTTTCCAGGGTTTCCATGACAATCTCCAACTTGCAGTACACAGATCACGTTGACGGCACAGGTATACCAGGTGTTTTAGTTTTTCAGTTGACCATAAAATGAAACAAAAAATGACTTCACTGACTGGCAAGTATGTTATGTCACAGAGAACAAATTAATTACATATATATGAGCTATTTAAAATAATTGTAGGTACTTCTGTTTTTTTGTTTTTAATCACTGCCATGCAAACTACTGAAAAAAGTAGCAAGAACACACCTTTCCCTTCAAATGCGGCTATCAGGTATTTGAAGTTCGTCGTGTCTAACTTTGGGCTTAACCAGCAATGTACTCTGTATGTTCACAGATGAATATAATCTAATTAATGTTAAGATTTTAAGGATTGATCTGTAGAGGTTGAACGCTAAAACGCTGAGCCAGTGTTCAACGCAGAGAGCACTCACACTGGCTTTGCGCTGGCTAAGAGCAAACCACTGAACCCCTACCTTCGCTTGGATTCCCTGTCACAGGATCTCTCTGTCACTCACCAACACTTCACCAACGCAACAAACAAAACAAAGCATTGTCCTCGTATCCATCAGAGTCCGCAATATAACAAATTTGAGTTTTAAAATAAGGACTGTAATGTCCATCCAGACTCCTGCCCCAGAAAAGGCAGCTGTACGTTCATTTAAACGCAATGCTCCATGGGATATGGGTTTAATGTTCCACTCTGGAATGGTTAGCCAGCACTGATTTGTTTCAAACCTCTCCAATTTGCTGTGGCTTTACTCACAATGTCTTCTAGCAGCAACAGGGTTAATAAATTGTGTTTTTTCATTTGCATTTTAACATGAAAATGGCTTGCAGAAAAATGCACATTTTTAATCTTAGGCAAAAAAGCAGTTAGCAGCACGATGCACTGTTGGTGCCCTGAAATCTTTGTCCATTATACCGCGCACTTGGGTTCCAATCAAATGTAAAATAAATCATATTGATTCCCACCAGATTAAACTATGGCATTTATATAATGCATTCTTAACGAGGTACTCTGGGTGGAAAAAAAGTCTTCTGCTAGAATATTGATAGGTCCGGTAACTCTATAGCCTGCAGGGTTTAACTGTTGTAAGACAGCTTTAAGCTTGTACTTAAGCTTTGTCCAACCAGTTGTATTAATAATTCCTTTTTGTAGACTACATGTTTTGTTTTTTCCACAGTAATCCAGAAAATAATCCCCTAGAGTATTATAGTACTGTTTTAAAAAACAAACCAATAAAACTCATTGGTAAAGCTTGCACTGCCCGAAAAAGGAATTAAACATGAATATCTGATAGCAATTTACCAGTTTCCTGAATTGGGTCAATTTTCTCGAGTGCTTATACTAACCTCCCGTCCTCACACACTGATATTGGTTTCTCACAGGAGCACGGTCTCCTCCTGGCAGACCAGAACCACAAACCCGGTCTTCGCAGAAACAGGCTCTGTTTCATGTAACCGTTCATGGATGTGGAATTAAAGGCGGCGGTACCGAGCCAAGATCAAAAAGTATTTGCAGTCAGGCATGCTGGCAGGCACCGACGAAGGCTGAGGAGCCGGAGATACGGCGTCATTTAAGGGGTCACGGTCGACGTGCACGGGCACCATAGGGAGACACGGGGATCCATTCCTGAGGAACAGACTTGTAAAAGGGAATTACCCAAAATGACGGACCGCTCCTCCACACGCTGGGGGGACCTTTTTTCAACCAGCGATTTCACAAACATCCATCAAGCGCTGTCAGAATAATAAGACGGTGCGTCTCGCTGAAATACTTGTGCATGCCAGAGCAAAGATGTACAGATCAAAGCAGGTAATATATTACATTATATGAATCAGCCAAAGACAAATTTTTCTTTTTTAATATTGCGTTCACTGCGAATAAACTCAATTCGTAATTGAAAAAGAGGCACATAAGCAACAGCAGAAATTAAAATAGAAATATATTTGTCACAATGCTGCATGAAGGAAAACATGAGAGTTTCTGCAAGACACGCAAACGATAACTTCCATATTCCTTTCCGCAGTGCTGGAGTGCGCCGCTTGTCTGTTTCAAATAATAAATAATCCCGCCTCAGCCAGCCACCAGTATGAATGGCCCCCGAAGAGCCGAGCGGGCTGTGTTGTAGGACCCCCTGCTCACCGCGGGGGATATTTGAACATGCCGGCCCCTGGGGCTCGTCTTCACCGACACAAGCTGTGGAGCGTCAGGCCAGTGTGGCTCCACAGCGAGGAGAGGTGGGCCGGCCTGACCCTGCAGACCCTCTCCCGGGGGAGTCCTTGGCAGGCCCTGCGATGAAAAGCTTTCCTCCACCGGCGATCTGTACAATAATAACCACCATCAGAATGGTTCCTATAACAGTCTTTTTAAGATGTGCCAAGTCCCATGCCTGGAAGCGGCTTTTGGCTTCCCTCTTTTTTCCCAGAGATATTGTCAACTTTTCAACCTCTACATTGTCTTCCACATTCAACTCGGACCCCGCGGTATTTTTCCTTCTATAACATTTCTTCGTGTAATAAAACAAAACAAAAAACATTAGGTCAAGCTAAAAGAAACCGTTAATAATTTGAATGGATTGTTTTTCTCTTAATTTCATTTAGATTTTGATCATTCATATTCTCGATACTAATTCCAGTTATCTTAGAACAAAACACTGGTGTTGTGTTTTGTTTTTACTGGCGTCTGTGTCTCTGTTTTTCTTTAAATTACACAGGACAGTTTAGCTGATGCCTGTAAACAAATTGCAGTCCCGTTGCAGTTGTTGCGAGCCATGAAACAGATGCCAAGCTTTATTTACACATGAGTCGAGCCTGGTATTCACAGGTCATATTGGGTCATTTGGCAACCCCCATTCACCTAGATTCAAATGAAGAGTTAATGTTCAACCTTTGCATTCCGGCAATGAGGATCCAAAAGATGGGACTTCAAATCAGGTCGCAAGACGTCTTGTAGGAACACTACGGCAGTCATCTTAGCCAACAAAAAAAAAAAAAAAACACAAATTCACATTGAACATGAAGTCTCTATTTTCATGAATGCCAAAAACAAGAGATGCAAATTACTTTCTTCGGTGGATTAGTGAACAAACCCTGGATTAATTCATGACGACCTAATAATACACTTCTCTTAAACAACTTTTTTTTTTGCAGTTTTTCAAAACATATATTTAATTTGAACATACAGACGTATGTTTTATAATATGTACATTTATAATGTACATACATGTATATTTTCTGTGGCATTAGGACAGTTTTATGAAGTTGATGCTTAAAGAAATTTGAATGCTTCAAAAAATGTCAATAGCCTAAGCCAGTAGGCTGTCTGCAACAAGTATATTTAACACATATTTATTGACCTTCTACAGGGAATCAAAGCAAATACTGAAAAAATCCCATTAAAACGCTGCATTGGTTGTGACAAAAATATAGCCTTAAACATTCCTTTTTATTGATCTTTTATTCATCTAACTTTGATACCAAATCTTTTTTTTTCTTCAGAGCTTTTGATATCACAACCGTCACACACCACAGTTCATTCTGACAGGCTATTGATAGCAATGAAAGTCTGGTGTGGATGACATCTCCATAATGACAGACCAATGGAATATATATACACAGCTATGTCATTGGAAACCAGTGCAGTGTGTTCATATTAC
Source organism: Hiodon tergisus (assembly GCA_025775045.1). Lineage (NCBI taxonomy): Eukaryota > Metazoa > Chordata > Actinopteri > Hiodontiformes > Hiodontidae > Hiodon > Hiodon tergisus. The sequence continues at coordinate 9,724 of JAOVYW010062087.1, forward strand.
ACAGCAATTTACAACTCAATGCCTGACATTGTGATGGTATTCAGTTAGGAGCTAGGCCTTTTCCCATCTAATAGTCCTTTCTTTACTATGATACATGTTCCCCCCTTTTTAAATGAAGTGATTTGCTCAACAAAGGTTTTTTTCCCCCCAAGGCCTGAATTAAATGCCATGGTCTACTTGGCTGGAATGCTTCTCGGCAGGGGGCAAGCAGGAGGAGTTGACTCATGCAAAACCCTTCTCCATATGGCGGTGAAGCGGAGGCTCGGATCACAAAGACATCAGCGGCGGTGCGCTGCTCCCGCTCTGGTGTGCATTGTAAAGCGTTTAACCCTTCACAGTGTGGGGGCCCTGTACGCCCATCTAGGCAAGAAGTCCCCACGGAGGTTAAAGGGCGCAAAGCCCATTGTGCGTCCTGTGAACAGGGACACCAGACCAAAACCACGGCCTTCTTTTTGTTCACTCTATAAACTGCCGCAACATTACAATCGCTCAGACGTGTCGCTGAAATATACTGTTTATTTTCCCTCATTGAACTAATTTACTTCTGACGTTTGCTGTACCCTTGATAGTTTTAAAAGGCTCTGAAAAGGCGAGTGAACTGGAGGCTACGCTGGACGTAGAGATACACCAAAGCCTGACACCTGTGTGCCTTGTTGTCTGTGAATCTGAGTTTGGGTAGCAGTCAGGTATCTGTCCCGAACTTCCATAGCGGATCAGTTATTCCCCAGCAGCAGGAGTATTTTGTTAACTACCCAGAGGATGCACCCTCTGTACGACTTTCTAAGCTTTAATTAGTTATAGATTGGAATGTCCGCGAGAGATAGAGGGGGCGACTGAACCTAACAAGCTCGTTAGTGTTTGTCACGCAGTTCATTGCGTTTGCTGAACCACACATCTACCCTCTGTTGGGGGCCTGGATCTACAAGAACAATGAGCCATTTAACACGTCCTGCTGATCTCCTAAAGCCCTCGTTTCTTTTGCTGAAAGCTCCATGTCATCACAGAGTAGAATAAAATCAATCACAGGAATTTCACACCTAAAAGAATACATTAAAGTCTGCCAAAAACTGCAGAATTCAAGCACGGGGCTGAGATCGGTTTGCCTCCCTGCCTCGAGTAAAAAGTTAGTACTAACGTGAAAAGAAGAGTCATTTGGACGGATGCTAATTGCCACCACGTTCATCTGAGAGATGCGAAGAGCATGACCAGAAACACGACTTTTCCATGTTTGCTCAATGAAAGAAGGTCTTCTGTTGACGGGCAGGGCTTTGATCTGAAGACACAAAGAAAAGAAACACGTTGCCTCATGCCACTCGTTGGCATGGTGACTGCTTCTCACTGCAAGGAACTTTATTGATGCCCTCCGAATATATCCCTCAAAGCCTCCCTGTGGATTCTGAGTTTCTCCTGAACCAAAAAAAAAACATGCATTCTCTAATTGATTGTGACAGTGGTTCGGCCCCCAATTCTCAATAAAAACCTATAAGAGGCAAAGAAAAATGTTTACCAGGCAGCAGACGGAGAGCTGCCTTTCATTTTCACACACCGTCCTAATGGGAAACGGCTGCACCCTTAATGGTTACAGAAGATGAAGCATCGACTATGAGCTGCTGTCAGGCACCAGGATGGCTTTTCCTCTCCTTTTCTTCAGAATTAGTCAGCACCGTTGTTTTGTGGTCCCACGACCCCATTCTGGGGCTTTAGCTCTGTCACAGGCTAGGTAAATTTGACACTATCCGTGAAAAACACGAAGCAGGGAGGACTGCGGTTGGATGAATAATGAGCAATGGCAAAGCATTAAGGTGTTGTTTTTACATTTGTTCCATGATTCATGGTTTTTGCCCTTAATTTGGTCTCACTTTTTTTGTTATCTCGCTTTTCTTGTTGCACAACTACGTGTCTAAGAAATAAAAAATGTACCACAAACCTATTAAAGACAAACCTCAGGCTCAGCTGTTGGACTCAATACAAGACAAAATAATTGCAATGATCTCCTTTTCTTGTGTGTTTTATACTAATGTTGATGCCTTGATAAAACATCTTACAATCCACATAAAATGAATCTGTTTCAAGAACATGTGATTGCTTGTTTGTGTACACCACAGAAGTTTAAATGCCATGGGGAGAGTGATTTTGGGGACCAGTAGTCAACAGTGAAATCCTTCTCATCAAGATGAGTACCCCTGAAATCGGTCACTGTTTGATCACCCCAGTCGCCTACAGAGGGGCAACCACTTTACTACAGGAACCCTGTTTAACTAGTAACCTTGTGGCTTTAGCTACAGAATGACCTGCGAGTTTGAAGTGCCAGGGCCAAAGAGCTTCTAGTGCTTAATTGAGTGCTAAACGTCTGTGGCCTTCTGGGAGTCTTTTCAGAAGCTTGAGTGGAATTTCCACACAACAAGGGGAGAAGATGAAGGGAACGACATTTCCCATAAAAAGGTATAAACCTTTGACTCAAAGGCAACAATGTGACAGTCGACCCGGCAGCCTCACACTCAAGCGGGACCCTTAATCACGCCGCCTCTGTACTCAGTCTCAAATATGAAGCAGCTGCAGATTCACGCGTTCGCGTCGGCCTTCGCGGCCAATCCCTGCATCGCTTTTTTTGAAACTGTGAATCATTTCAGCCCTCTACCTCAGAAAATTCACAATAACAGACCGTTTCATGTTCAGTTAAATCATTAGTGCAAAGGCTGCAGCTTGCACTTTTGGTTTGCATTGCCTCTGAGGGCCGTAAGGAATTGAAAAAGAGGACGGTTTTTCTGTAGTATCTGTAGTTTATCTGTAGTTCTGTAGTTTAAGATTGTTTCTGCATGTAATAAGAGTTTGTAGGCACCAAAAAAAAACACCCTATAACTTCCTATTAAAAGATAACTGCAAAACATATATTTAAGAAGAAGTACTCTATTACACGCTAAATTGTTTCAGTTTTTTTTTCTTCAGATTTAAAACAAGAAGTCAGATTACTGAAGTCTCCCCACTTTGGGTATCGTAACAACAGAGTCAGTCCCTTGAATAAACTTTGGATAGCTTGCTATGTGCAACGTAACCACTCATTAAGGCTCTGGACTCTGAAAGGCTTGTACAAGCCATTTTAGAGAGCTTGGAGCTCTGAGTCACACAACGAAAACTATGCACAGAAATGAGAGAACTATATCTAAATATGTTTTACGACTAAAGTTTTGGCAGAATACCCTGTGTCTTCAATCCTTTAATCTCATTAGCCCACAGTATTCAGGGCTGTTTTGGTATGCGGTGTAGAAAGCTTTGGAAGATCAGTAATTATGGTATTGTGCAATCCAGCATTACTGACACTAGGGACACAAAAGTGTCCCATTTACCCCTCTGGCCTTACCTATTTCGTATGAGATGTTTAAATACTTTGAGAATTCTGAATAAATATAATATAAATTCCTCAATTCTTGCTAAAGGGAACATGATCGTATGGGGAGGGCACCTGTAATCAACACAACAATTAAAATTGTTAGGAAAAAATGAGCAAATAATGTTCCAGAGCACATTAAATGAGTACAAGCAACTTTAAAGCACAAATGATGAGGTTGAATACATAGAGGCTAGCAAGCTTTTGCTCTCTTGCCACAAACGCTGTGAGGACTCGTTCCAAGTGAAATATAGAGGTATTTTATCATTGGTACAAAACAATAAAACACCTAATTTAAGGGACTAGGTTGCTTCTGAGCTATTCATTTGTAGCAAATTACTCTTTCTTCACTGTATTCATGCCAGGTGCTCCCATGGGTTTATATTAGTTCAGTCTTGTTTTACAACGGAAAGAAATATATAAATATATATATATATATATATATATACACACAGGGCTTTTTCCCCTCTCTCTCTCTCTCTTTAAAAAAAAAAAACCAGATCCTTATTCCCCCTTGCTGAGATTTGACACTCTAAAGCAGAAAGGTTAACAATAGGTTTACGCATATACAATGAAATAATAACGTTTTAAACTATAAAAATACTATTTTTCTTTGTTTTAAAATTTGTTGCCACGTGATATGGTTCCAGCGTTGAGTGTTGCTAGTATAGAAGCTAGAAAACACGTGACCACATTAAGCTACACAGCGAGCACTTCCCTTTCCTACATGACAGCTTCAGCTACCAGCAGGATTGTATTGGGTTTATTTTTCCATATATGAGCAGAACGTGATTTCACTACCTGATTGTTTATGTTGGAAAGGACTGCGTTGGAAGTGGATTTAGCGTCTTTAGTCATGCCGGAACGTTCTAAAAAGTACCAGTCTGTCAGAGTTGCTGGAATTTACACTGAAATCATTTATTTTATTGTTGTGAAATAATATATATCCAGCTGTTGCTATGCAAAATGACCCCAAAATTCAAACAAATAAAGAATTGAACATTTTATACTACATTTAATATGATATTACCGGTTTCATAAATTCAACAGACAATTCAACAGACAATACACACTTAATAAAAATACCTGAATACACTTTAGGTTTGGATGAAATAATATTTTTTCTGAATGAAAATGAAAGAGGGTAGTTATTTTCAATGGATTATATCTATCTTGAAACAAGGAGAAAGTTAACTGAAGGCCAGGGTTCATTTTAACTGTGTCTCATCATGCACTAAATTATCAGCACAGATCTGCAAAGCATAGGTCTCTTTAGTTACATCCCACAGACCACCCTGGTCATATTTTCAAAGACCGCTCACCACAAAGCAAGGATCTGATTTTACATTGGTTAGATAGAATAATGTCTACATAGAACATTATGCTTTTACTAACCTTTATTTTCCTCTAAACAGGAGAATGAGACATACCAGACTGTCCCAGTGGAATATCCCAGTTTGAAAATCAAGACCAGAATCAAATAGCCCCCTCATGGTGAAACAGATGAGAATTAGGTACCGAAATATTAAATATATTTTAATTTTGATCCCCGGACGCAAGGCTCTTTTTTGACAGACGGATGAACAGTGCACATTCAAAATAATATACTAAATCACGAAACAACAAAGTGTAAAGCTATACTAAACAAGCTCTAGCCTACTCTAAAATATGTTACCGCCATATATGAAGAGTATGGTGAAAAGCTGGTCTTGTTTCTGCATTATTAGGGGGCTTTCTTCTAGTGTGTTCTTTATTTAAGACACCGTGCTTGTGCTGTACAGTGGGATAGCAGAATCAAAATGTCAAATAGGAAGGAAGTATTTCCCTGAAACATGGGTGTTTAATTTTAAAAGGCTAGCCTGATTCTCTTCTCTGGAATGACTCCAGTTCATTAGAGGAAGGTATTTCTAATGACAAGTCACTGCTGAGATGCTCTGCTGAGGGAAGGTAAACCACAGCCAAATAATAATTGTAAGAAAATCTCTGTGAATATCTGGACAATTTGGCAGAGTAAACTGCAGCTAATTAAAGTAACAAAATAAACCTTTACAGAGCCCGGCATCAACCAGAAACTAGACGCATGATAAGAAATGACATTCACTCTTGCACTGGTACGGTGCAAGTTATTACATTCAATGGGTGACTCTTTCACTCATTCTCTCCAAGTACAGCCACCAGCTTCTAGTCAAGCTAGAAAGCTGGACAGAGCCCAGCACGCTTTTTCTGAGAAAGAACCCTGACAGGATAAATATACTCAACAACCAACATCACCGGCTAAATTAAATACAGTTTTAATATAAAAGAACAAACTATTACTCTGTTCACAAGTAAGGTTTATTTATTCAGCTGAATTCAACTGATTTTTAAACGTGTGTCAGGAATTGCCCATGTTTTCCTTATAATACATTTGCGTTGTTGATGTAAAAGTATAAGATAAATAGAAGATTGCTTTAGCAGTGTTCCCTTTTGTTGGTTATTTTAGTTGGCATTTTCAGTAAATGGATCCGATTTCTGTGATCCACATCCTCAATGGATTTCTTCGTCTAACCACTCTCAGAGGACTCTCAAACAAGGACACAGTTCAGGGTGGGTATTACTGTTACGGTAAAAAACTGAATTAGTTATTATTCCAGTGTCTAGGTCATAACCCCCAAGGGCTAGCACGTAGAGCAAATCGGCAACATCCTGTCTGAATGGTAAGAGCTATTTAAGGCAGGAAAATTCTCTAAAATCACATCATAGATACTCACTATAGAATGTACCCTGGATATTCCTTCAAACATTTTAGTTCAACAGGAATGTTTATATTGCCCACATGAAAGAGGTTTAGCCTGAATATTAATCTACAATATGAGCAACATAAATCATAACGAGTTTTTAAAAGCTTTCATATGCTTTGAAACATGAAGCTCTTTGCGTATATATATATATATATATATTCACTGAGCATGATCATGATTTACAATATAAATGAAATGTGTGATAAGGCGTTAGTAGAGTTATGACTATCTTCCATACTGCAGTCTATGCAGAAAGACACAAAAACACAATAAACAGGCTTGTGGGAACTTAATGGGAACTAACCCAAAATGTAGACCTAACCTCGATTTTAGCTTTGCATGCATTAGGAAAAGGTTTGGAGAAAGTAATATTTTCTGCAACCTGACTGAAACATCTTTAGATATCCCACAGAACAACTCATTAATATCCATGAATGACAACTGAGAAGTTTAATATAAAGTGGATACATCTTCTGTTTATGATGATAATATTTTAAAAGCACTAATAATGTAATTTTATACGAAAAACATCAATTCTAGATCAGTAATATGCTAGTAAGACCCATGGGATGATTAGGGATAAAATAGTCTACATGTACGTGAGAAGAGTCTGTTAAAGACCATAAATATCGCATTAATTCCATTCCCAATGAAGTGTGAAACGTCCATTGTTTATTTGAATGAGCGCGTGCAGAGTTAATGGGTTGCCTTTAGCTTCAGGATAACGTTAAAGAAACAGCAGGAGGTTCGATTGGATTGCTCAAAGATGCAAAATACATATAGTATCAGTATATCGACAAAAACGGAGAAAATGTGTCATTTTCACCTCTTTAATCTAAATCGGTTTATTGATTAAGCACCCAGTTATCCTGTACACACACTGAAATATAAATATGCTTTTCTGTAAAACCTGACCAGATCAGTAAACAGTGTTTTCCTTCGATTAAATACTTTCGAGAATACGTATGGGTTTGAGCATACCAATCTTACATTCTGGGGTTTCTCTTCAAGGGTAATTATCGTGGTCGCATTCTGTGGGGCGACACAAAAGTAGGAATTTAAGGCAATGTTTTTCGGCAAAAATATTACCATTATTAGTTGAACTTTTCGGTGTTTAATTAAATAGATTTTATCCAAAATAACTACTATATAATTAAAAGTCATATATACGCAAAAGTTCAGCAATATAGGGCAGAAAGGCATCCTTATTCTAATTACGTTGAAAGATTGCACTCTGCTGGAAAAACTTTCGATTCTAAAACGTTTTATTTACATATAATTAAGTGAAAGATCCCGAGAATTGGGCCACATTCGGACCAATCGATAAGTAGTCTCTCAACTGTAACTCCTCCCTAATTCGTTTATGAGAGAAACTCCTAGGCACGCTTTTCATTCGCCTCAGTATTGCCTTGGACCCTCGCCGAGGAGCCGAAGAAGAAATTAATGTAGCTACCTACTCCAATTAAGTTGTTTTGATAAACTAGTAGGTAGATAGAATATTTTACATAAAGTTATCCCCATATTTTTCACTTTATTCTTTTAGCCATGAAATATTTCATGTACATAGTGATTTGTGTAATGGCTTTACCTGTTTGCATGGAAGCGATTCATGGAATGTACGCTTTCGGTCAACCTGAATTGTTTTACAAGAAGAGCAATTGCAAACCCATCCCGGCAAATCTTCTACTTTGCCATGACATAGAGTACACCGAGATGAGATTGCCAAACCTCCTCGGGCACGAAACCATGAATGAAGTTTTGCAGCAAGCATCGTCGTGGATTCCACTGGTGCAAAAGCAGTGTCACCCGGACACCAGGAAGTTTCTCTGCTCACTCTTTTCGCCGGTGTGCCTTGACGATTTGGACGAGCCAATTCAACCGTGCAGGTCGCTGTGTGAGAGCGTAAAGCAGGGGTGTGCTCCGGTGATGTCTGCTTTTGGTTTCCCGTGGCCAGACATGTTAGATTGTAACCGCTTCCCGCCGGATCATGATCTATGTATACCTCCAGCCAACATCGATAGTTACGTGACAGTCACTCAAGAAGGTAAATTTCTCACATTGAAACGCTTTACTCTGTTACTGTGAAACAGCAGTCATTCTTCGTCGAGTCTTTTCTCCTCATCTTAACGTCTTAGTATCGTAAAGTTAAGGTTCAACAAATTATGTTAGATTTCTTGTTACTTACTGTTTTTTGTGTACTAAAATGTTGCATTCTTTGGAATTCTATTTAGAATTCGATTAAAAACCGTTTGTACGTTTGTTTGATACGAATTGTCACTTTTTTAAACGTGTTTTTCAGGTTAGAAAGTATCTCTTCTCAAAGTTGAGGATAAACACACTTTATTAAAAACCGCTGATTTTTTATATTTGCAATTTGCAATCTCTATAAGATTTACTATTTAAAACTTATTGTTGTCCTTTATTGTGGATTTTTTCCCCACCAGTTTAATAATACTACGCGGCATTATCGTAATAAAGACAAATCTATGATTTATTATCATGCAAGTATCAAAATATAATTTATCCACGGGATAGCATGTATCGAAGATTTATTCATATTTCTTACTTTGTTGAATCATTTATAATTTTAGTGCCTAAGGTGTGTGACGCCTGCCAAGAGAAAGAGGAGAATGACAATGAAATTGTTGACAACCTTTGTAAGAATGACTTTGGTGAGTTTATTTTTGACCCGTTTTCACAATGCGGACCCTCTTTCAGTGCTTTGTTGACTTTGTTCCCTTTTTTATATTCATGTCACTCAATGTGACATCAACTCAACTGTGTTTCTGCTATTGAATAATAATATCAGTTTCCTCAGAGAGCGTTTTTCTGTTTTTTCCTGTCTGCCTGCTTTCTTTTTGTTTTAATGGTTGATTATTAGCTTCTGCACCTGTTCTTTTTGACAGTCTCCATAACAGTCTTGCTTTTAACTCGGCAGCGCTGAAGATCAAAGTGAAGGAGATCTCCTACATGAACGGCGACACCAAAATCATCCCAGAGAACAAAAGCAGGACCATCTACAAGCTGAACGGGGTGACGGAGCGAGACCTGAGGAAGACTGTGCTGTGGCTGAAGGACGGCCTGCAGTGCACCTGTGAAGAGATGAACGACATCAATGCTGCCTACCTGGTGATGGGCCAGAAGATGGACGGCAACCTGGTCATCACCTCCCTGAAGAGGTGGCAGCGCGGCCAGAGGGAGTTCAAACGGATCTCCCGCAGCATTCGCAAACTGCAGTGTTAGTTAACCGCATGGCTTCTCCAGGCCTGAACGAATCTCACCCATGTACCCCTCTTCTCTTTGTAGCACTTGGCAGGCTTCTCAGCACTGCCTACCTGAAAGTTGCTTAATTAATTAATTTCACTTTCTATGAAATCCAGAAACTTTTTTTTTTTTTTTTTGCAGACTAAGACATTGTGGGTTGCCACGTGGGTTTTGCAAGTAAATTTCTATTTGAAGAACTCAGTAAAGTTGGTGAGAAATAGCTGGCTCTATTCTCAGTCTGTCCTACTTTTAAAGTAGCCTTCAACTCACGAAGGCAGCCGTTCCTGTCACATTTAGCATGTTTTTACACTACAACCTTGAATAGGTCCAGCTATATATCCTAATTATTTGACCTTAAATGCATTTTAAAACATGAATTACTGAGTTTGTAATATTATTTTTGCTTTGCTCTTTTTTCTCATTTGAGCCTCAATACTGCACTGTTTTCTTTGGTTCTGATGGTACTGATGTATTACTATTATAGAATGTTTATGATGATGTTACATATGGGGCTGTGGCTGAATTCTAACCATTGTGTTTATTAGCAAGTAACAAGTTAAATAACTTGCAGTTCAATTTAACTACGAAACCATAAAATTAGTTTCTGTTGATTTTTTTGCTTTAAGAAAACAGACATTTGTGAAAATGTGGCTTGGCTGTTGTAAAATATTGCTCTATGTTCCTCTGTAAATATTCAGATAAACATTTTATTCTTGTACATAATCACTAGAAATTGTTACAGTCGAAACATTTTTATAAACTGTTGTGAATGCAGACCAAGTAATCTGGAGTCTAAGTTTTTCTTTTTTCTTTTTATCAGTGGCTTTTCCTTGACACCATCACATATACTGTTTTAGTTACTCTGTGGGCATATGGTCTCGTTTGACCAAAATCTTCATTGTATATAAGTTTTCATCATACTCACACTAGAATAAATAATCCATTTTAAAATAAATAATCAGTTATTGATTCATGGTTACATTTTTGTGTCAGAATAATTTTAGAGAGAAAACTAACAAGTGACTGTGCTTACATGTTTGTTACACGTTACTGTATTATTACATGTTTCCTTATTAAAGATAGAAACATAAGAAACATATTTACCAACGTGTCATGTGAAAGTGGACACACGAAACCATTCCCCCAGAACGCTTCATGAAATCTAAATGAATCTAAATCAAAATTCACGAGTCTAAATGAATATAAAGTTTAATTTCTATAAAACCGGGCGTACATGCAATGATCCGTCAATTTCTTTATTTATGTTCTTTTTTTGGATAATGTTAACCGCAATACAATGAAAGTACACTCAAGTTACTTCATCCTCTCTGAAACAAAACTGTTTATAATTGTACAAATTTAAAAAAAAACTTTATTTTTGGGCAAAATTATTCTAACATTTTCAAAATAAATTAGTAAACAATTAAGATTACAATTGCCTGAATGGACCAATTTCACTCCTCCGGGTTTGTTGCTTCTGGGAATTGCCGCCGCAGGGTAATCTGACTTCCGGTAACAGCAATGGCTGAGTCGAGAAACAAGTCTTTCTGTAGTCTGCCTCCGTTACCGGAAGTCAGATTACCCTGCGTAAGCAATTCCCAGAAGCAACAAAGGGCTAGATTATGGACCAGGCAAATGGGGCCAAGGCCCAGGGGCCTCTGACCATCAGAGGCCTCGAACTAAAAGGCACCCAGAGGACCCCAATGGTCCGAGGCTCCTGAGACAATCTACTGTGAATGTAAAATGTTGATAGAGAGGCCAATAGTGCTTGAATATGCGGACCCTTTAGCCCATTAACTGCCCCGGGACTGCACTTTCTACACCTCAACCCTTACCAGGACCCTTCCACAACTCATACCAGGGTTTTATATATATATATATATATAAATTTATATAAATTTACATGATGTAGTGATTGCGCTGTAAATCCTGTGAGTTATCTACTTCAGCCAAATCAGTTTTATATTTTATTGAAAATGTAAAAAACCCATATTCATGGAAATGTTTTACTTAGTATTTCTATTAATTAGTTTTACACGGTTCTTGCTATAACCCAAAGGTAACTGCATCTATTGATTTAGACGTTTTATTACAAAATAATAATTCGTACTGAAGTTCTCGTTTTTAATAATCAGAACCATTAATTTACATTTGCTGCGGTTCCTGTAATCAACCACAAGGTGTCAGTGACTGCCACGAACGGATAATGTAAAATAAAATAGAGCAGCCTTTATGCCCCACACTTCCCACCTTATTTTGCTGGAGAGAGTGGAAGGGGGGAATTGGGTGTGAATCAGCAAATATATATATGCAAACTTGTAGTTCTGTATTTCAACTTAAAAACTAATATTATGGATATTTAAAAAAATTAATTTTCTCCATTTACTAATATCAATTCAACGGAATAAATCACCCTGTGGTCTAAATCATATGGGGTTTACATAACACTTTAAATAAAATCTAGTTTAACCACAATTCTTGTCTGTTTCTTCTCCTTAAATGTGACAGAATTTATAACATTTTTATGTAGCAAACAATCTTCAGGGTCATAATAGCGGAAAACATTTCTACAAATTCCACAGTATTGTTAATGATACTAACCAATGGTCCCACACCCATAAAAGACTGACTGCTATGTGAGAGCAAACAATAGAAGTATTCTGCCATATTTATTGGTCTGGGACCTCTTACTATATCTGTCCTTTTCTGTGTTGTGATGAGTGAATTATTTTTTTAAATGTAAATTGTACAATGATGACTGCTTAAATAAAAATTATGGTTTGAGACTACAGTGTTTAAGTTTGGTGAGCCCCTTTAAAAATGGGTAGTACATTGAACATCCAAAAGCATTACAATGAGATTCATTAATGAAAAATGAATCCTCTTACTCCTCTTACCTCTTACTGTCCCTGTCCTTCGCAGCACACCGGTCACCTCCCTTCCCCAGCACAATCATTCCTAGTGATATGGGGATGTTCTCTCTAAG